>LZPO01027424.1:264394-277093 GCA_001675575.1 Neotoma lepida | reverse complement strand
CCGAGGCTCCCGCAGCCGCGGCAGGACCGGCCAGCGGCGCCATGGAGGGGAGCCCCATCCCGGTGCTGACGGTGCCCACGGCGCCCTACGAGGACCAGCGACCGGCTGGCGGTGGCGGGCTGCGGCGGCCCACAGGGCTCTTCGAGGGTCAGCGCAACTACCTGCCTAACTTCATCCAGAGTGTGCTGTCGTCCATCGACCTGCGCGACCGCCAGGGATGTACCATGGTGGTGGGCAGCGACGGCAGGTACTTCAGCAGGACGGCCACTGAGATCGTGGTGCAGATGGCTGCGGCCAACGGGGTGAGTGACTCTCACGCCGGGTTTGCGGGTCTCCGCGCCCAGGCCACCTCCCTAGTGTTCTCTTCAGCGTCCTACACCAGCGCACTGGCAGCCACTAGGCAGGCACACTTGAGACACTGGCCTTGAAGGGGGCTGCTCTCAAAAACTTGAGTCTGGAACCTTAGATTTCTCCCTCACCTGTTCCACTTCTGTATTCCCTTCCTCATCCATTTTCCACTCCATCCCACCTCTGGGTTTCCCACATTCTCCNANGCGGTTTGTTGCCCACCTCCCAACACAGACTTCTTATTTTTTATTTTATTTTTTATTTTTATTTTTGAGTCTGCCAACATGATTTCCCACCCCGGTGTTCTTTTATTTTTCTTATTTGTTATTATTTGGCTACCATCNTCTCTCTTCTAAACCTTAGCTGTCAAACTTAACAATTATCTGCCCGTACACACCAATATTGAGCCGGTGAGCTATTTGCCAAGAACGGGCCCCTGCGAATCACTGTAGCCCAGTGGTCCTTTAGCGACTACTTTGATTGGGACAAGGATGGGGTGGATGGCTTTGGGGGCATTGCAGCCTGGCCTCTCAGTTCCCAGGAGGCGTATCTCCAAAGGCTANAGCAATTCCCAACTTCCCTCNAGATGCTTTTGGCATTTGACAAGCCTGGCCTCTTCCTTCTCATCCCCACCTTCATTTCCTCTCCCCTCTCCCAAGACCTCTGCAGTTTTCTTCTGCAACTTGATTTCTCAGACTTTGAGTTTCTTGCCTTCTGCTCCGTCTTCCTTACCCTACAGACAGAAGCACGTTCTGACAAACCCACTGTGCTCTCCCCTCTTCCCGCCCCCCTCACCCCCAAATCCAGCTTCCAAAACTCATGACTACCAAACTTTAGGGGTCTCTGAGTTATCTGTAAGAAACATGGTTTTAAAATGTTATCTGAGCCTGATTAAACAGGACCAGATTCACACCAACGGAACTTTCCCTTGAGTGAAGTCTCTTGCAAATGTACAGATGAAAACAACTTTAAAAGTGAAACTAGATAATTACCTGTGTGGATTCTGGCCATTCCACACTTCTGTCTATGCTCTCATTTCTTCGTAGTGTTTCTTCTTAAGGGATGCCCATGCTTCGTGTTCCCTACTGTGATTTTTTTCTTCTCAGCATTTTAGGAATGGAATAGGGAAGAGAAGATGTTTTGTAAGATTTTTGTTGTTGTTGCTTTTTTAAAATATATATATATCCAAAANACGTTTGGGGGAAATGGGACCAGAGGTTTTAGAGTGGATTCCAGACTGGCATTTCTCTTTGGCTCTTCAGCTAGGATTGATGAATGTTGGCTGGAGTCTGAGGTTGGCGAGAGGTTGACAAATGCTCTTTCCCTCTTGTCTGACAAAGCTATTCCTGGGAATGATGGGAGGATAATGAGTCCCAAGAGAGCTATGACAGCATCCACCCTCCTCCATGCTCTAGTTTGTCAGGGGCTGAGAGGAATATGCCTAGACAGTATTTATTGTGGGTCAGAATATTGGTTGAAGATAGTTGATTTGTATTTCAAGCAGTGACTTGNACCAATTTCCTCTTCATTTTCNTCATCTTCTGGGAGACTTGTTCTGAAGTGAATAGTCAGATGGTTGGCTCTAGAAGAAATGGAGTTTGGCAGGACTAGAAATAATGAGCAATATAGGTCCTTGCATGATTGAATATGGTTGGGAACTCACTTGCCTTCTAACCTGCATGCTGTGTTAGGCTGAGGGATGACCAACCTGGATTCCTAAAGCCTTTAAATAGATTCCTGACTGGACATTCATAAACAGGCTGCAAAAAATAACAAAAATTAGAGTTCATTCTTTCTGAATGGGAAAATCTGATTGTCAAGTGGTCTGTCATTCCTCCATCTGAAAAAGTTTGGTTTTGATTGAAAAGTTAATGTGGTAGTTTGAATAAGAGTGGGCCCCNTAGGCTCATATATTTGAATGCTTAGTCATCAGGATGTGGCACTACTTGAGAAGGATTAGAAGGTGTGGCCTTGTTGGAGTAGGTGTGATCTTGTTGGAGGAAGTGTGTCACTGGGGGTGGGCTTTGAGGTTTCAAAAGTCTATGCTCAGTCCAGCCTCTCTCTCCCTACTCCCTGTGGATTAGGTTGTAGAACTCTCACCATGTCTGCTTGCACACCTCCATGTTCCCCATCATGCTGNTAATGGACTAAGCATCTGAAACTGTAAGCAAGCCCCCAGTTAAATGTTTTCTTTTATAAGAGTTGCTATGGTCATGGCATCTCTTCTTAGCAATAGAACATTGACCAAGACAGTTAATTTTACAAGGAAATTTCCTGAGAAAAGCTGTACTTGGTACTTGGTAATTGCTGGAGGAGAATAGAACTATAAGACTTCTAAATGGTGAACATATTACATATATTTTACTAGTTCTTCAAACTTCAAACTGGCAAATTTCACCCTAGTAAGTGTATAACCTGGGATTTGAACATTTCTTGGATAAAATCATGAGTATGGACCCAGAAAGATGGCTCAGCAGGTAAAGGTTCTTGCCTCTAAACCTGATAATCTGAGTTTGATTCCTGGAACCCATGTGGAAGAAGTGAACTGACGGCTGCAAATTGTCCTCTGACTTCCACATGTGCATGGTGACATATGTGTGCACATGTGTGCATGTACGCACACACACATATATAATAAATAAGGGTAAAAAGTTAAAAATNATGGTTGGCATAGTGTATGCCTACACTCTCACAATCCATACCACATGCATATATGTATGTACACAAATATAAAAAAACTAAAATAATTGTAAAATTATGAAAATTTTCAGCTTTCAGAAAAGTCAAGATAGGCTTTATCGATAGCCATAGGTGCATTCTATGTTTGTGCCATTTTTTGTGGTTTAAATATTTTAAATTTTCTTAAGAAAAATAGCATTTGTCCATAAACTCTTCAGTATGGAGCTCTTAAAAATTAAGGACCCTTCCCCACATAGTTATAACTCGACATTTGGGTTCACTCAGTTGTTTNGAAATTCTTCTATGGGTGATTTATTCAAGACAAGTTCTCCTAATCAAGGAATAAACATTGCATTTGATAATTTAGGTCAATTTTTAATACAAAATACTGTCTCCTGTCTTGTCTGTCTGTCTGTGCATCTGTCTATGAAACTGATTTGTCAAAGAATCAGGCCAGTTGCCTTGTAGACTGTTTTTTCTGGGCTTTTCAAATGTATTTTTATGGCACCTTCACTTCTCATTCTACCATTTGCTTTTCTTGTTGACTAGAAATTGGTTCTGAAGACCTGTCTTAGTCCATTTGCACTGCTGTAATAGAATGCCATGAACTGTAGCTTACACAACAGAACCTCATTTCAAAGCAGTTCTAGAGGCTGCAAGCCCAAGATCAGGGCTCCGATTATTTTGGTGTCCAGTGAGGGCCCANTTTCTGGCTCAGAGAACTGTGCTTTCTTACTATGGCTTCATGTAGTGGGAGGGCTTTGCTAATTCTTGAGGTCTTTTTTATTAAGGGCACTAAATTCCAATCATGATGACTGCATCCTCACCACCTAAACTCTCCCTGAATGCCTTACCTCCAACTGTCACCTTGGGCTTAGGATTTCGATGTAATGAATATTGGGGGATATAAGCATTCAGTCCTTTTACAAAGCTCAATTGATTCAGTTTTGACTTATTTTTTAATAAGAGTATTTCAAACCCTGGTGTGGTGGTGCATGCCCCTGATGCCATCACTTCGGAAGTTGATAGGAGGATTATGAGTTTGCTGTTCAATTGGGAAACAAAAAAGGAAGAAAATCATAGTTAATTCAGTATATTCATTTTTCCAGCCTTTGGATTTTTTTTCTTCCCTGTCCTACAGGTGGAATCACCTTTTGGTGTATCTACTTAGTCTCCCCACTCTCACCCCTCACCCCAANCCAGCAGCACATCAAGTGCACTAATCAATACTTTGGGGGGCTCTGAATTAGCTGCATCTTGTGAAGTACAAGCTGTATGGTCTCAGCATTAGCGACAACAGAAGGACTGCAGAGTCCTGGTGGTCACTGTTTCTATGCCCCACCATTCCTTCCTTGGTTTTAGTTAACTGGTGCTCAACTTCATATTACGTGCATGTTTGGTCTCTTAGCANCATTTACTCAGTGGCTTAAAATCCACCAATGATCATCTCTTAAACTAGTTCATTGGAGGTTTCAAAATAGTGTTAGCTAGCATGGTGTGTGTGTGTGAGTGTGTGTGTGTGTGTGTGTGTGAGTGCTGTCTCTTATACACATCTAGATGTGTATAAGAGACAGGTGTGTGTGTGTGTGTGATGTATACCACAGCATGTGTTAGGTCAGAGGACAACTTTTGGGAGTTGGTTCTCTCCTGCCATGTGGTCCTGGCGATGGAATTCAGGTTCTCAGGCTTGGCAGTAGATGCCTTTACCTGTTCAGCCATTCCCTCAGCCCCATGCCTTGTTTTTTACATGGGTCCTGGGGCTTGAACTCAGGTATTCACGTTTGCAGCACAAGCACTTTACTTGTGTCATCTCTCCAGCCTTTAGGGACATTCTTTTATGAACTGGACACTGTCCTTACAACTGGACAACTTAGTTATTCCTCCTGGAAAGAAGACACCCTGTTTCTTTCTTTTCACACTGCAAACTGTGGAGTAGGGATTGGAGAAAATAGCCATCTCCACACCTGAACTTTATGACAACTGAATCTGTTTCACTTTTGGCTTTTGGGAATGCTCCAGGAATTCTTGGATCTTTATGCATTCAATTTCAGTGCATTAGTGAATAAATAAGAAGATACTTTTGGCTTTCCAACTTCCACTCATTGCTGGGGAAGGACCTCAGGCCTTTGGAAATGCTGGACAAGTGTTCTACCACTCACCAGTAACCGCAGCTCTCTCTTTTGTTATAGTTTCTATGTTGTTATATAAACTTACCTAAAACCTCCCAAGAAAAATTTTAATTTTTTTTAAAGACATAAACCATGCTATACCCTAGAGTGAAAGAAAAGCAGTGGCTATGTATAAAAAGTCAATAGAACTGAATTGAAAAGCAAATAACATTCAATCTTATGAACAAGATTGCTGGGACTAATTGATCTTTGAACCTATTTCTGTTTCCATCTGGTTCAGAACCTCTTCAGTATTGACACAGACAGAGACAGAGACACAGACAGACAGACACACACTTATAAAGTTTAATGCAGCACAGTTGCTATAAAATTTTCCTTGTCTGTTTCTGGGTGGGTTCACCTGCAGTTTCTCTTCAGCAGGAATCTTCTTAGTTAGCTCTAACTGCCTTTACAATTGGGCACTGGGTTTTCCTCAATATATTTCTAGATTTTTCTAAAATTTTCTTTCTCTGCACTTGACCTTAGTAAGCAGACCAAGAAGTGACTGAGATCTTCCTTCTCTGGAGACGATATTCTATAGCATGGTTCTCTGATGGTGGAGATGTTTCAGAATCAGCACTGTCCTGGGCTCTATCTATCTATGACAGTTGAACAAGTGAAACGCTAGGGGACCAATGAGCTATATCTTTTTTTAAAAATTTTCTTTCATTTTAATTAAATACAATAGAAATAGTCACAAGTAGTTAATGGGTAGCCAAGTACCAGTCATTTTCTTCTTTTGAACAAAAACTCCTGTTTAACAATTCTGGTTCTTCCAGTACTTTCTCTAAGCTGTGCCTCCTACATCATCAAATATTACAAACACACACTTGGAAAGTCCACACAGGATTTCTGAATGTGATAACCTTGGCGGTAATGGGATGGTAGAAACAGCCTTGGGTCAGCAGCTGGAAGTTGGTCCTTTTTTTCCTGCTCTGCCACTCAATTTGCACAGTCGATACACTAACCGGGCATGCCTAGAAGCCACTGTCCATATTCAAATTTGATATGATACCACTGAACTACCCTGGGAGTCCAATCAAGCCTTGTTCTANAGTGCACTTTGTAACATTTAAGCCAGAGTTTTCTATCCCACCAGTCAATTCCCAAATAACTACCCAGAGACTTGTTATTAATTATAAATGCTCAGCCGATAGCTTAGACTTATTTTTAGCTAGCTCTTATGACTTAAATTAACCCATTTCTATTAATCTATGGGCTGCCCTGAGGCTCATTTACTTCATCTATGAACTTCCCATGTTGCTTCTTCTGCATCTGGCTCGAAACTCTCATGACTCCCTGACTCTGCCCCTTCTTCTTCCCAGCATTCTCTCTGCCCCCCAAATCCTGCCTAGCTATCGGNCAATCAGCTTTTTATCAACAACGAGAGCAACACATTTTCACAGTGTACAGAAGGATTATTCCACAGCATGTGTTAGTCATTTTTCACTGTTGTGACAAATGCCTACAGTGTTAGGGATAAAGATTTAATTTATCCCACCATTTCTGGGGTGGCAATCTGTGGTCAGTCTGCTATGAGCCCATGATGAGGCAGAAGACCATGGTGACAGGAACACGTGGCTAAGCAAAGTTGCTCCCTACCATGGTGGTCAGAAAACGTAGTGATATAGGAGGGGGCCAGGACAGGTTATGTGTTTCCAGGGCATGCTCCCAGTTACTCACCCCCAAATAGGTTCTACCTACCAATATTGCCATTATATTGTGACCCCAACAAAGGCTTAATCCTCAGTAGGTGGGAACCCCAGGACTCAATCATTTCTCCCAAAGAACATCAACCCACTACTAATTTTCTCAGCACATGAGCCTTNGGGAGACATCTCAGCTTCAAACCGGAACACGTTTTAGCAAAAAGGAAGGAGTATTGTTGTGGCCAACTGAATGTAGGTAATTATAATTTAACCATATGTATTGAACAAAGTCTATCATGGGTCCTTTGACAGAAACCTTACNGCTCTGTTGTACATTTTAGCCAAGAGAAATCCATTTGCTGGTGATGTATTAACTGTACTGACAACATTATGCCCAGCAATGNTAAACAAAGGATATAGTACATTCAAGAGATTGCAAGTGCTAGTCAATGTCAGNGAAATCTTTTGGAGGTGGAAGCTGAACTGCAGTCACCTGAGACAAGTTGGGTCAGCTGGAGATTTGAGACTGTCCCCCAGACNGGTGCTCCCACGAGTTGCCTGATCCCAATTGTCCATGAAAAGCTGGTTGTTCCCCAAAATGAGAACATNCTTGTTGTGGCGTTTGTTACAACGCTCTGGGGAGTGGATCTTGGCACAGTTCCAAAGAGGAATAACACAGACTAGAAGCTGAAACAAAGTAGGCTGTACNGGTAGTGGGTGGGCATGCAGAGAAGGAAGCAAGAGCCGCTGCCTGTACTTCAGCACCTAGGGCCTCTTTCCTGAATTAGATCTGAAGATGCAGGGTTGGGTGGTCCCGGATCTTGCCTCTAGCGGAAGAATGATTGCTTCCTGTTTTAAAGTAGTGTTCATTACAGAACTGGTGGACAGAGTAAGCTACTACAGTTCAGACAGTAGGGAAAGCAGACTCATGATGCACTCAGGAGGAACCTGAAGGAGCCTTCCATAATTTTGCCCCACTGCCCTTTCTGGATCTTCATACCTGAGCGGGGAACAGGCAAGTTTCCTGGGAGCAACAAGATACTTCAGGAGCCCTTGGCTGCCTCCATTTCCCTGTATGACCAGTGTTTGGCTGACACTTTTAGCCTCTGGTCTTCATTCACTCTTTTTATGGGGATGTTAAAGGAGTGGGAGAGTCTTGAGAACAGCTGGGGCCTCCCAGCTGCTGGGTGGTTATTTTAAGCTTTGGTTAATGTATCCAGAGACCCAGATGGCATTTTGAACTAAGCTGCTTTGTGAAATCTTGTGATAAAATGTGATGATGTTTATTGAAAAGGCAAACACACATCCGCAACATTATGTGTAAAATTTGCCCTAAGACTCATTTTTGATAAAAAGTCTGTTTTGATGGACCCTTTGGGAACTCTGGAAGGTTGTTAGTTTCTTCATAGACTTAAGNACTAGGACTTAGGGTCCACTTTTGGAGCAGCCCAAATATAGGTATTGAATCCATCAACATTAACTCTCATTTTAGGGTCCTGTCCATTGTTAGAGAACAGTGATATAACTAAACATTAAAACAGAATTTTAGCAAGATTACTTGAGAATACTACACAGGAGAAAAAGGATCTGATTATCCCAAGAATATAACAATGAAGATAGAGAGCCAGGGCTTCAGTGTCAGGCATCGGCCACTAGCCTTGTGAGTAGGTGTAAAACACTCAAGACTGGCCAGTATGCTTTCANGGCTTATGCTCACACAGCCAAAGGGGCATTTGAAATCCTCTCATCTGATTTCACCCTGCTAGTTATGAGTAAAAGCATATGTGTAATATACACAAGGCTTTTAAAAGTGAAGACCCACATTTTCTGAGTCCTTAAATATCATGTACCTTGTATGGTTTTAGTGACATCAACTTTTGGAGCAATGTCTGTATTTGCATGAAGAGAAAATAATTCAGGGACACTCAACCATCAGGGAAGATCTTTTCCTTGGCCTGGAGTCACGGGACTTTTTGACTTTTCTTTTCCCATTCCAACTCTTTACTGAGAAGCATTTTGTACAANCATAATATTAAGTTATTACCCTTCTATTGTTTTCCTTTAATAAGTTTCCTGGTTTCTAGCTAGTGCTATCTAGTTTTATATTTAGGGTTCCCAAAGGAGGGAGCATAGTTGAAGTTGGAGGTACAGAGTTTGGTTTATTCAATAAAAGATCTCAAAAACTATTGAGAGGAAGGCTTTAAAACTAATGGTTCATATCTCCAACACAGAATACACCCTTCCAAATCAAGAAGAAAACCCAAACAATTTAATACAAAAGTTGTCACCAACAAACGCACAAAAAAGGGTAATCAACCTCATTGTAACCAGATAAATATAAATAAAAATAATCAGTAGGTTAAAAAAAATTGAAAACACACAAGAGTTGGTGTGGCTATTGAGTTGGTGTGGCTATTGCAAAGTCATCATGTTTACATTACATATTGTTGATGATATATGTTCTATGTCATANTACATGTGTTATATTACATATTGGTAACAGACACACATTTGGGTNAGTCAGCTTGTCAGTATATATCTTAACTAATAGAGTCTTTATAGAACAGCCCAGGAGTGTGTTAATCTAAGAATAAGTTCTATAGATGTTTATATAGAAATGTGCAAGCCAAGCCTGTCTTCAACAATGCTCACTGGAGCACTTGGCCAAGAGAACATTAGAAAGCAATCTATATATTCCATAGTGGTAAAGAGGCACATAGCTTATGACACGGCTACACAATGACACTATTAAAATCTGAAAATGGCNGAAGTGGGACTATATGGAATGAGAAAGATGTGAATGGCGGTTCGCTAACTGGAAAAGCAATCACTGGNGACNCATGATCCCATTTTTTTGTAACAAGGTCAGNAAATAGGGTTGAACTCCAAACAGTTACAGTGGGCATATCTGTGTGTGTCTGTGGTGGGATNGAAGGAGAACCCCTTTTCTTCTACATTACACACTTTTCTAATTAAAACAGTTATACCTACATATATTCATTGATTTCATAATTAAAGACATTAGTAGTNAGGTGCAGGGGAGTTGGGCCAGAGGATCATATAAGCTTATAGGGNCAGTCTGGGCAACACCAGCTGCCCTTTATCTCAATAACCAACCAANCAAACACACAAAAAACTAANACACCACCAACAACAAATAGCATTTAAGAAACAAAGTAAAGACAGGAAAAGGTCTGGAGTTTATCTATGGTACTGTTGCTTGCAACCTGCATGACCAGGGGAAATCACATAGCCTTGGGGTTGCTTTATAAAAATGGAGAGAGCAGTGATGCTTGCCTCCACATTTTCTAGGTTTCTCAGTGGCTTAATGTAATGAATTATTAAGAATTATTTTTGTATACTCATATGACACAATTATCACAAAAATATTTTGCTTTGATGAAAAGGAGGCAGAGTGTTTGCCTTTTCTAACCAGAGGCTCCTGTTGGTCTGGGGACCACAGTTGCTTCCTATGGCTTCCTCTTGACTTTTGGCATTTCTCCACGTTGCCGACAAGCTGGGTGGCAACTGCTGAAGATACCATCCGTCCNCTTTCTTCCCAGCTGTGCCTGTGCACACATATGCACTCCTCTGAATGGTCCTTGAGGTGGTGGCAGTTGCTCCCACAAAGACTGACTCAACCCAGAGGACTTTCCTGGGACAGTCTGTGTGTTGTCTCCTGAAGGGAGCTAGTTGGGTCAACACCATACTTTTCCATATTTAACGTTCCTGCTCCTCAGCGTAGGCACCGATCCCGGCCTCCAGGCTTATCCCACTGCCCTTTCCTGAAGCCAGACCTTAATCGGCTCTTTTCATGAAGATTTTCTGACCTAATGGACTGGGCCGTGTGAGAGATCATTGTGAGGAACAAGCCGAGCAGAAGCTGGGAGACTCCGTGCTAATCTCGCTAATCGGCCGAGGAGTCTGAAAATACACAGCTGTGGGAGCTCGCCTCGCTTTCAAGCACTTGGTTAGGATGTTTGTCAGGGGCTTGTGCCTGCAGCTCTGCTCAGCGTTTGGTTAGGAGGCATGCTATTTTTTTGGGAGGATCTCGCAAATGTACAGTGACAGATGCAGACACGGAAGGCATAGAATGGCTGTCATAAATAATAGTAAATTGTTTAATCTTCCTGGGTTGTAAATCTGATTGCAGGGGCCTTTAGGTCACCAGCTCACTGGAACATAGGATAAAGGGTGGGGTCACTCAGAAAATGGGCAGTTATTATTTCCCAGTCAGGCAGAAATTGTTCTGAGGAGATTTGTTAAAAAAAAAAAAACCCACATAAATGAATTTTAATTGATCGTGATAACTACTCAGAGAAAATATGTAACTTTAAAGAAATTTTTAAAAATCTTATGTGTAATCTTTAATGTAAAAGCTACCCATAGTGGGAGTGGATATATATATGTGCATTCTGTCTACTTTATCAAGTAGCATATGCCCGGGGACCCATTCTCCTTACCCCCCACATGTGGGAGCCCACAGAGGCTATCTAGTGAGACTTTACTCGGGGTCAGAGAATCAGGGCTTACTTTACCAAGCAGGGCTGTGTAAGGAGATGATTTGGCCAAAGGCGTGGTTACCAGGTGTTTGGAAGGGTCTACACTTGGCTGTCCGGTGTGCTTTAATCTTGCAAGGGGGAGGTCTTTTGCCTCTCCCCTTGGCATGGTATAAAAAGCCCCTTTCAATAAAGCATGAGGCTGTTGGGCATTGACCCAGGCCCTCCCGAAGCTATCCTGCGTTTCTGTCTGTCTTCTCATCATCCAGGTCTCTCTTTCTACTTGATGTTTTCTTATCCCTCCCTCCTCCACCTAAGAACCCTTCAACAGGTGGGAGCTGGACTCCCACACCCACAGAGTTGTATTTTTTCCTTGAATATGTGTAAGAGGAGTCTTTATTTCTTTTTCTGTCCCTGCATAAGCTGCCATGACTAAAACAATTCAAAGGAGAAAGGGTTCATTGTGTCTCAGAGTTCAAGGTCCAGCCCATCATGGCAGGAAAGGAGCTTGAAGTATCTGGTCACATTGCATTTCAAATCAGGCAGCAAACAGGGATAAATGCATGGAAGGCAGTGCTCAGCATCTCTCTCCATTTTATACATCTCCAAATGATTCTAGAGTCTGTCAACTTGACAAGTAACACCATCACAGAGGATGGAATAGGATCCCAAATGTCAGAAATATTTGATGATATTATAGAGCCAGAATAGACACCCAAATCTTCTTGGTGACCTGTGCTTCTAGAACATTCTAGACCTGGTGATGGAGGGAGAGAAGAATAGAAGGTGTATGAATATGATGGTTCTGGGCAGGCCTCTCTCTCATAAGGATGGCTTTGTGAGCTGAGCTCAATGACATTGTTGAATCGGTAGCCCAGTCTGGAACATGCAAGGGGACAGGGTGAGTGAGCTTAGACAGGACAATATAAGAAGATGTGGTTGATGTGGGTTGTCATTTCCTCCCACAGACTTTGGACAGATTTAGTGGCTAAAAAGACACTGTAGCTATGGACACATTCTATGGACTGAAGTACTTCTTAATTATTGGCAAATGATACCCAGTTTAAGATACACCTTGAGATGGCATCAGTCTTCGAACATGTAATCGTTTTACAAATAGAAACTTGAGGTAAAACCCTTTTATATTCATCAGTCAATAATAGTCCGTTTAAATAATGGGAGATTATATACCCATTAAAATCATGGTGAGAAAATTATTCAGTGCCATAAAAAGATAGACTTGTCCAGAAGGACACGTGCCACATGGGGAATGGGAGAAAGATTTTCAGGAAGCAGTGGAATGAAAGGGGGAAAAGAGAATAATGGGTGAGGACTAAGTGAGGAAGGGGAGGGGGG
>LZPO01027424.1:212290-230230 GCA_001675575.1 Neotoma lepida | reverse complement strand
GAAATCCAATTTACTAATTTTTTCCTATGCTTCACTAATTACATTGTTACTATAACTGCTTTTGACTTCTATGAGAAATATTTGTTTACTCTTGTTGTGTGATACTATTCNTGGGAGACATGAGCAAGCATCTACTCACCCCAGATAAGGACTGAAGACAGATCAAAGTAAGGATAACCAAAGTCCAACTTGGTGAACCGGATTTTATCGAGGTTGCTTACAGGAATTTGGGGGAGGGGTTACTTATAGGAGCAGAAGTGACTCAAAGACAGCTGCATCACCAAAAGCTCACCTCAGCAAGGGTGACAGTTGATGAAAGTTGGAACTCTGGAGTACACTGCACAGCCTTTAGGCAACTCAATGGGTTGGGGAGAGCCCTTTTCAGCAGCTCAAGGGGGTCTGAGCCTCTTTGGGTAGCTGGCTGGTCTGTTTCTCCCTGGTGACTTGGCTGAACTGAGCTTCACCTAAGGAGCCCAGCTTATCAGAGCATCTCTTAACAATCCTTACATACAGCTTATGTATGCATGCAGAAGGAGGGACCTAGTGTGCCTGGCCAGTTTCAGGGATTTCCTGAAGCCATTCAATTGTTTAGTTCCTGAATCTTAATGAGATTCCCTCCAAGATGGATGGTTCTCAGCGGAAATTGCTACAAGGCACTCTTTAGGGCAGAAAGATATTTCCTGTGTTTTTCTTGTGAATAATTGCAGTCATAACATTTACATTTGTGCTTTCAACTTTCAGTTCAGTTTAATGTGTGGTGTGAGGTAACAGTTGAGAATCATGCCCCCCCCCATGTTCAGTTGCTCCAACTCTATTAATTGGGGAAATTTTTCTTTCCATTGAATAGTATTGACCGATCATGTGTATGTGGATCTATTTGGACTCTTTATCCTATTCTGTTTATTTCATTGGCTTTTACAAAGACACTACACTGAAATCAGGTCAATCATCCAGTTGTTTTCATTCTGTCTCTAGTTCGTACATATATATTTACTAGGCTTTCTCCATTACTACATACATTTTAGAATTGATGTGTTGGTTCACATCAGAGCCNTTGGGGCCTTGACTGAGATTCTGTTGAATCTATGAAGCCATTTGAGGAGGATTNCATTTTAATAATATTGGATCTTCCAATCCATGGGTATATTTATAAATAGGTTTTCTTCCATTTCTCTTACATATAAGCCTCCAAGTTTTTAATGCAGATGTCTCACAGTTTTTGTTAAATTTATTCCTGTTTCCATATTTTGATCCTGTTGTAAGTGGAGTTTTTTTTTAAAGAATTTTATTATTTTTTATTTTTATTTATGTGTATGTGTGTGTCTGTGTGAGTGAATGTCGTATGGTGCAGGTGCCCAAGGAAAGGATCCTGGGCACTGTGCAGCTTATTTGATATTCCAGGATTCTACTTAAACCCAATTTTATAATTTAGAGAGGATTTGCATACATCTTCCTTAAGTTGGCAATGGTTTTGTGAGGACATTTGTGTCAGTCATCCCTCTCTTCTTATTAATGAACCAGTCATCAGGAGAGTTAAGAGCCTTGTACTGGGTCCCACAGCTAATTGGAAAGTGNCAGGATTCGATCCTGTGTCTTTTGATGCAGGTTACTATCGAGGGTTCNTAAGGATCCAGANAGCCCCAGCCGAAACCGTTGAAAACATTGCCTAGCNNTCTTGTGAGGTAGCCAACAGCTTTCCAAGCGTGGCCAGGAGTGGGAAGTTTCATTCTGACAACAGAGACCATTTGTCCTCTTTTTCTTGTGGAAATGGCCCCGTCNCTCTTGATTTCANTTCATCCACTTTCCCAAGAAAACCTCCGTTCAGTCAGAAGCCAGAGGCCTTGCCTAGAGATTCACAAAGGCCTTGTTCTGATACGTGAGTGACCGTTTAAAAGGATTATTCATGCTTGCCGGTTGGGATTCAGAATTCTGTGGGGCTCTGACGTGCTGATTTGTTTTGGGTATTTGATCTGCTGGGTAGCTCCCTTGTGGATTCTCATGATGGACACTTTATAAGCCTCTTTCTTCCTGNTGAACAAATACAGCTTCAAAAGTCCATCTTCTTGTGGTTTCCCAAATTATTCATTATTATTATTTTAAATGAACGGAACCATAGGATTGTATCCATAAATGCCAGGGTAACAGTTGAATGCTTGAGATATATCCAAAGGCCCACTAACTTTTAGAATGGGTGGGCACCTTTGAAACTGATGAATTATCCAAACTTTCATTATTTACAGATAAAACTGATGTTTCCCAAAAGGAGACTTTCATCATCTTTAATTTCTCTTCTTACAGTGTCACTAAAACAGATTGCATTTACCCCTGGATATTAACATTTCAGCTTTGAAAATGGCATTCTTTGGGGACTCTGTCATCTGAATGTGTCTGATTTGTGGCACAGATGAGTGTCGTTGTTGAAAACATTCTGGTACAGATGACTTGAGAAGCAATGCACATCCAAAGTATATTTGTGGCCCAAGGTCCATCTCCACCCACATGGAGGTATTAAATAATCCTTGGTGTCATCATCATTCAGTAATATTTATGAAGCTCCCATCTGTGCTTGGGGCTGTGCCGAATGCTGTGCAAAGCAAGTCAAACAATGCAACCTCAAACTCTCCTCACTTGAAGACATCCAAAGGATCCAGCTATGAGAAGTATGTTTTGACTACAAACAAGGCCACAAAAGTCCATATGTATAAACAGGAGAGTGACACATTAGTGACCTTTAACCTTTTCTTTACTTTTGGTGCCACCTGTGTATTTAGTATTTATTCACTAGAAAATATTTTCTAAGCACATGCTATGCCCTAGATGTGATCCCNTGCTATGGCAGAACTCACTGTCAAATGGGAAAGGCAGAAAATAGCATGTAAGGAAAAAATATAGACACACAAATTGTAGTGTAAGGTATGGGGATGTGAACTTGGTACAATAAAACNTGGTGAGGAGGGAGCATCTTGCGTAGAAAGGGTAGTTACAGAAAGACTCTCTGAGGAGGTCACNGATAGGTCATGGGCCATCAGAAACATGCAGCTGGGCCTGGCTGTGAGGCTAGGATGAGAAGTCCCATATAACACATATGAAAACACTTACCCCTGAGTCTGTGGTTTGCTATGGTTTGCTGCCAATCCTCAGTCTGAAATAGGGACTGAAGCTTATCTTGATCATGCTCAGCTGGTTCCTGGAATTCAGACAGTGTTAATCCTGCAAGTATGCAAGTTTCTACTGATGTATGGTGACCTTGACCCTTGCCACATCCACAGCTCTGTGCTGTTTCATCTCCTGCATCAGCCATGATGTACATGGCAATGAAAAACATAGTGATGAGAGTTAGTGCCTGATCACTCAGCTTCCATAGGTCGCTTTTGCAACAGAACGATGGAAGCATTTTGCCTCAGTAGATAAATATGGCCATGTCTCCTATCCTGAGACGGCAGAGAGAAAAATTGGGAAAGCCTTTATCATAGGTTGTCATGAAACTCTTCTCACCNGTTAGGATGTGGGCAAGAAAGAGACAGTGCTTTCAAAAGAGCTGCTCTTGTGGAGGACTCTGAGTTTGGTTCCTAGCAACCATATTGGTCAGTTCACAACTGCCTGTAACTCCAGCTCCAGGGAATCTGATGCCTCTTTCTGCCCTCCACTCATGTGTGCATACCTCCACACAGACATACTTGCATACACATCATCAAAAATTCACCTTAAAAAAAAAAAAAGAGGCTTACCGAAGAGAATCTCATAGTCTGTAGAGGCGTGCATGAAGTTAAGGAAAAACCCAGCACGGTCAGAAAAGACCGGGGAGGCCAATGTGAGTAGCAATAACAGAGGAGCATCCCTTAGGACTGGAGGGGCAAGGGCAAGGGTCAGTGAAGCCCAGCACTGTGGGCTCTGGAGCTGTGAAGCCAGCTGTCAGAGGGGCACTGAACGTGTAGGGAGGGAGAGATAAGGACCTCTGTCCCCTCACCCTCTGACACCTCCTGCTGGTGTCTCCTACTGACTAACCCAGAAGGGGCCTGGGGGTTTACTTTAGGAAGAAGAGCAGGACACTGAGTGAAATGGGGATCAAGGAACGGAAGGAGGCAACCGAAAAATCATCAGGGCAACNGACACATCAGTCATTCTGGACCTCTCAACTTGCTCGCTATACTTCCAGTCTCTCCTTTAGGGGACCTCAGACTCAGATAANTTTGTCATACCCACCATTTCATCATTGGCCCAAAGAGAAAACCTTTCCTTTTTTAAAATTGGTTTCTTACATAAACTAGGATTTGGGTGCTGGTGATCAACCCCAGGGCCTAGCACATGCTGGGCAAAGTGCTATTCTAGCCTGGAAGGCTTNTTTCTTACTACTTAAAAAAAAATCCAATATTTATGCTTTCTCTAATTGGCTGCTCCACCACAGACCACGGTGGTATGCTGGAGTGTCCCATTGCATTTCTGACTCAGTTTCTCCTTTCCAGTCTTTTGTTTACTGTTTCTGGTTCCCATGCACTTTCTTCCTTGGCTTATTGCAATAATGGATAAACTGGTCTCCTGCCCTTCATTTCATACTCTGGATTCTCCCAAGCACCTTGTCCTAAAGCGTAAACATCACACCTCTCTCCTTCCTGAAAACTGACTGGNGGCCTCTGGTACCTGTACAAGGAGATCCCGCCCACCCTGTTATAACATCTTCAGCCATCTAGCTATGTGCTGCTTACAGTTCCCCTGGTCCATGACCTCTTCAGTTTTCAGGTGCTTCTCTGTGGGCAGTGTGCTGCCTTTGCCTGCTGCACCTCAGCTCATTCTTTTCCTTTTAAGTCTGGAGTCCAGCATCACCTTCTCAATGAGTCTTCCACATCATAGCCCCCCCACATTAACGCAGTGATGAGACTTAGTCTTTATGCATCTTTTGTCACTATAGTAACTGGAACTAAAAACACTGTCTTTTTCTTCATAAATTGGCACAGTACATGTTTTTAGTGTACATTTATTAAATGACTGAGTGACATTTCTTTACTTTTCGGTACTTACCATTTTGGAAAAGTTATTTACAGAACACCACAAATTGATTCATACAATTCTGAAAGATTACTATGTGCCGCCAGCAGACCTCCTTTGGCTTTTGTACCAAGATAAATTTTGTGATGCTACCACTCAGATACAGGGGAAAATATAAGTGGTAAGAAGAAAACAAGGGATGCCTAAGGACCCGGTCTCATTTGAGTGTAATAAACTGTGCTTGATTTGTGGTTTTCACGTTCTTTAGTTGGTGTTTAGTAGTGGCAGGTGAGTACTGAAGCCCGTGCCATGTGTGACTTAATGTGAGAGGAGAGGACACAATCACTTCCTAGTTGATAATTAAAATCTGCTCCAACCTGGGCTTCAGCTCAGGATGGTCTGCCACATGCCTTGGTGAACAGGAGGAGCAGTGAGCTCACTATTAGGATGTTTACATCAGGGCTTCTCACCCTTTCTAAGGCTGTGACCCTTTAACACCGTTCCTCATGCTGTGGCAACCCCTCAACCATAAAATTATTTTCCTTGCTACTTTGTAACTGTAATTTTGCTAGTGTTATGAGTCATAATGTAAATATCTGCTATGTGACCCCTATGAAAGGGTTGTTTGACCCCCCCCAAAGGGTTGTAACCCACAGGTTGAGAACTGCTGGTTTAGAGGATGCCAACACTCCTTCCTGTGTGGATTTTGTGTTTACCTCCTGGAAAGGATGCTGAGGTTTGTGCCTGATATTCAGTGTGTCTACATGTAGGTATCAGGAGGGACAGTGGTTTGTGTGTGTGGCGAGAGGAAGAGGAGTAAGCCGACGTTTCTGAATAGAAGGGTCCCGGCTTTGAAGACATTGGGTAAATCATCTTTCCTTCAGGTTTTCAGGGTCATCTTAGGTTTCTACTCTGTGAGATTGTCAGAAAACCACCGTCACTGTTGGATGGCCATTAAGTGATGTGTACTCCAAACTATGTAGTCCTTTCCTTTCCACAGGAATGGAAAGATAGATGACTTTTGAAGTGTCCTCTCTCTGGTCTGCTATATTTGTGAGGAATCTTTGTCATTCCTGATCCTGTCTTGGATGGGCATTGAGATTGGTAAAGTTGTCCAAACTGCCATGCTCAGCCCTTTTACTGACTCAGACTCCTTGGCCTTTGGGGAATCTTATTGACCACTGACAGATTTGGCCATACTGATTGGGTTTAAGACTAAAGCAGGATTTCAGAGATTTTCAGTACATCAGGGGTATGCCATTATTTGTAGCTTCATTTTGGCTTGTGGAGGGTGTGTTTGCTTAAATAACCTCCTTTCATTCTTCATGACTTAAAATATTTATCTATTGTAGAAAGCGATCTCAGGGCTGGAGTGATGGGTTAGTGACTTAGAAAGCCATCCTGTTGGTGACTGTGAAGAGCACAGAGGTAACTGGACAGATAACAATGCTCTGTGTCTTGATGATGGTGGCAGTTACACAGTTGCTAAGAGCCATGGAGCTAAACAATTCAAATGAAGGAAAAGGGGGTGAGGAATCTTATTTTTGGTAAGTTATACTTTAATAAGAGCAACAAAATAATCAAACCCGTTTGTGTAAAAGTGAAGAGTCTTCNGCTACGGCCAGCAGCAGGAGCCATCCATCACTTACTGTGGGTGACTCTCCTTATCATCATGGAGGTTTTCACAGACAGACCTTCTGAAAATGCTGGTTGGAGTCAGGAGACGGGAGAGACCTCTGGATTTTTTTCTTCTTTGTGCCACACCAGAACAGATATGTGTTACCAGCAATCTGGTCTTCTTTGACCAAGACTTACCTTTCAGTTAGAGCTGGAAGTTTTTAAGCTTTGAAGATCAGTAGTCACATTTACTGACCACAAACAAAAGATACAGGGAAGCCAGCCAGTGCTGTGGAGTTTTCAGCAGGGCCCTAGCCAGTAGGATGGGTGGACAGCCTTAAGCCTCTCCCCTCCTTAAGCAGAGCCAGGATGAAGGTCACTCCTTCTCAGACCAAATGATGACCAATGGATATGTTTACTTTTTTTGCCCACTGAAAGTGGTAACTCTGATGCATGTGCTTGCCATGTAGCGCCGCTTTTACACGAAAGAGCGTGAGGAGGCCATCTTAGGCCCACAGCATTTTCCAGCATGTGAGAATGTTGTGATTTTTGTATATGCTTCTATTATGCTTTTTTGTAACTCTCACTAACAACAAAAGATTAAATGGCTTTTAAGTTCTAACCTCCCAGGGGCATGGTAAGCTGGGTTTGTCACAGGGCTCAAATGCTTGCTAATTATTAGTTTTACTTGAGGGAGGAATGAAATGTGAAGGAGACGCACAGGGGAAATTGAGAAGCTGCTGGAATTGCTGCCTGCCCAACTGAGGGAGAGTACAATGTGACTGCATTTTTATCTCCAGTGAGCTCTGATATAAATATACCATTTGTCACACAAACTCACAGAAGTATTTGGAGCAGGCTGTAGTGTGAACATGGTATTTGTGGAAAATATATGATGCTAAGAGGTTACATAACTTGTCCAAGGTCACATGACAAAGATGCCATCAGAGCTGTAACCATTAGATCGTCTGCCTCAAGTCTTGTTGTTTCTTTACTATTTCTGCTGCTGGGAACAACGAAAGTTCTGCCTGTACCATGAATGGGTATCACATGTGTTGGTTGGCCTGGAGTCCACTGTGGCAGAAGAGACATATTGCCCAAATGGTGGTGGGTGACACCAGACACACATAAATAGTTTTAACACAAAATGCCTTGTAATTTTGATTCTGGTTTTTGTTTGTTTGTCTGTTTGTTTGTTTGTTTGAGCGCTCCCCTCTCATTAGCCAAGCTTGGGAGGAAGCTGTTCCTGGCTTTAACTTGAGACTTCTAGGAAAATATTGACAGGAGTTCAAGGTAAAGTTTGAATTTACACCCTCAACCCAGCTGTAATATCGGCATGAACGGCTGCCCCGAGGGTGTTGATCTGGTTTCAGCAGCTTTGCCAGGCTGCCTTCTGTGCAAGTGGGGTAAGCAGATAAGATTTCTTCCCTCTGAGAGTTTTAAATCCAAGACAGACAACACCGGTGACCCAAAACGTAAGTGGTATTGATTAAGTGCAATGACTTTCTTCAGAAGGGAATGTGCTAGCAGTTGCATTCCAGATACCCGTGCCAAAAAAAAAAAGACTCTAGGCAATCTCTGCCCGGGTACTCTGCACAGGTGAGGGTGGAGGCCAGGCCTGAGCACCCTTCATTGCATCTCAGATCTGGTATCTACCTGAGGTGTGACTGTGTCATTTGGACTTACAGACTTTTCTAGAGTCCCCTGTTGGTAAATCTGATTGCATCAGTGGTTTCTATCCCAGCATTGAGGACAACTCTTTGGTGAGTTCAGGCCTACATTTGAGACAGCAAGATCTCTATCCAGGACTCAGATTGTATCGGTCAGGGTCTTTGCACAGAACAAGAGAGAAACTAGATGAGATGGGACCTAAATAGTTAAGTAGCGTTTGGCCCACACAAAGCATAGGCTGGCCTCAGGTGAACCTTGACCCAGCAGCTCATTTGACCTGATTATTCCCCTTTCTGCTCACACGTCAGGCTCCTTGCTCTCTCTCTCTCTAGGGCAGAGTTGATAAAGCAAATGTCTGCAGGATTTCGAAACCTCATACTCTGCAGCACTCTGTTTATGAGTCTGAGAGACAAAGAAACTAAACACATTTCCTTGAGTCTTGACTCTGGTTGGAGTTTTCACCAGGGCCCTAGCCAGTAGGATGGGTGGACAGCCTTAAGCCTCTCCCCTCCTCAAGCAGAGCCAGGATGAAGGTCATTCCTTCTCAGACCAAATGATTACCAATGGATGTGTGTAAGACGAATTTCTAACCAGTCTTATTAATAAACACACAGAACAAGAAATAGGGGTGAAAATCTGACAAAGATCAGAGGAATTAGGAGCAAGCCACCACTAGCCTCACCTCAGCAATGCTGTCACTACTTCCCAAGAGCGAAGCGAAGAGAGGAGAGCGACTTCCTGTCTAACCCAGCTTTTTATGCCTGTCCATTCTGCTAACTCATTTCCTGTCCTCACCAAGCTACATCACTTCCTGTCTTGTCTGCATGGACCTTCAGAACTCTATGGCTGATGCTGGGATTAAAGGCGTGTGCCACCACCTCNTTCCGCTAGTTCCNCTAGTCACAGAGAACCAAACCGATTAAGGGCGTGTGCTAAGTTGTATGACTATTGTTTTACTGCTAGTGGCTGGCTGGCCCATTTTTCCTCCGATCCTCAGATAAATTTTATTGGGGAACACAGATAAAATATCACCACAGATGTGTTTGCTCTTTTTGCCCGCTGAAAGTGGTAATTGCAGCACCTTTGGGCTGTGAAGTACCCGAGTGTATTAGGGTACAGTTTCAGAAGGGAATTCAGGGTCTCTTTCTTTTTACCTCTTTATGCCCCTGCAAATCCTCTACTATGCTATTCGCTGATAATCGTAGTGCTTGCCCGTGACAGGGTTCATCTGTGTAGCCATCCATGACCTTTACGTATTCACGGTCACACAGTCCTTGTCCTCTCCTGCCCACACCTCCTTGACCCCTTTCTTCCTCCTTCCCGCATTCCTTCCTCTCCCTCCTTCCTCCCTCTCTCCATTATTTCCTTTACTCTTTTATATTCTTTCCTTACCTACCTTCATTTTTTCACTTCTCAAACCAACAAACAAAAACATTTTCAGCCTTTCTTGCAAATTCTTGGCCCACTGGTTCAGCATATTACTTCTGGGGCTGATCTTCACCTCTACATTCTGTCTTCAACAAGCAAACTTCACATTACGACAAAATTAATGAGTATTTTATAAGGTATTTTATAAGGTATCTGAGAGGGCTAGCCATCTGATCTCAAGGACAGACAGGGGAAGTGTTCTGAAATCATGAGGCACCGCTTCATAAAGATCTTTTATCTTTAAAGATCTTCCCTAGGGGTGGGAGGAAGGAGGGGGAAGACGACATCATTTGAGGAGAGCAAGCTTGTAGAGCTGCCAGGGTATTTAGGCTTCCACAGAAACAGGGACATGGTCTTCTTTGAGCAACCCTGAAATCTGTGTGTGGACCACCTGGGTTTGAACTCTGCCTCTGATGTTTCCTGGCTTTGTAACCTTGGGCTGGGGTACCTGATTCTTCTGGTCTTCTTTTCTAAATGAGGATGATGAGAGCACTCACCTTCCTGAGTAGAAGATGGGGAAATACGTGACTTGCTTAGAGAGAGCAGTGTTGTCCATGGTAGGAGCTCAGGGAAGATGGGCTGTTACTATCAGACGATGTTTTACAGACACCAAACTGAAGCATGGTGGCTAGTCTCATGATGGGTCTTTGGCTCTATATTGTGTTACTTTTTTCATTGTTATGAGCAACTATCTGACAAGTGACTGAAGACAAGAAGGATTTGTCCTGGCTTACAGTTCAAGGGGATCATTCCATCACAACAGGGAAGTCATGGTGAAAAGAGCAGGAGGCCAGGAGGTCACAAGATATCTGTAGTCAGGCAGCAGAGTGAGAACAGGAAGCATGACTGGTCAATAGAACCTCAACACTCCCCCCCAGTGACCCACTTCCTCTGGGGAGGCTCCACCTTCTGTAGGTGTCACAACCTTCCCAAACAGCGCCACCTGCTGGAGGCCAAGTGTTCAAACACATGAACCTATGGGAAATCTTTCACATGATCTGGTGGCTTACACCTTTTAAACCCAGCATTTGGGAGGCAGAGGCAGGTGGGTCATTGTGAGCCTGGTCTACAGACTGAGGTCCAGGACAGCCAGAGCCACAAAGAAAAACTCTGTCTTGAGAAAGATAAAAAAAACAAAAATACAATTCACATTTAGGACTTAGCCTTTAAAGGCCAGTGGCTTGACTCAGCCTCTGTAGCTTTCAGGTAGATTGTGAGGCTCCCTGCTGTGGGCCCTGTACACATCACAACACAGCAAGGCTTTAGGAAGACTGCTGTGTGAACTTCACCTGTCTACAGATGTTCTGTTTACCTGGTAATTAATGATTGTTGATTTTCTTTAGCTCTTCTTCGTATGGACATCAACCATCTAGTTAGTGACCCAGGACTAGGTCTATTGCCCTTTGACCCATCTTTTAAGTAACATCTTATGAAGTTGTGACAAATGAGAAACTCTGTGTTCTTTGTTCCCTCTAGCAGGCACTTTCATAGAAACATATTGGACTCCACAAGACTATCTCTTTGGAAAATTTGGTTGGTGGGAGGATTTTTGTTGTTGTTTTGTTTTTCTTTTAAGACACATCTGTGTCTGTCTGTATGCCGGCCAAAATCCATTAAATCCCCTGAACATTTATCTCTCCCATTAATTGTGATGATAGGGTTTTGACTGTATCTCACAGACATCCCACTAAAACATATGCAAACTGTGTACATATTGTAAGCATTTGCCCATTTCCTAATCTGGTCAGTAGTTCAGCCAAAAGCTACAAAAGTAAAATATGAGAAACACCATCATGAACTGTTTTGTGATAAACTTGTTCACAGAGAGATTTGTGAGAATGGATTTCTTTGTTACTCTGTAACAAATCTCAATTTATTGCTATAGTAGTGTTTGTTTTCTGACTTTATATTATCTTTGCCCTTTCTATGTAGGCCACTAGTCAAGTCTTCTGATGCATTACAGACAGACTCAGGAGATGGAAGATGAAGTATTCAACCTCTCAGATAGGATTTCTTTAAATGTATCTTATCAAATCAGGAGAGGCCAGGAGCACCAGAAATTTGAAAGCAATGAGTGATTCGATCATGGTCTTAGAGATTTCTAGGGAAAACTCTCATCTAATGACATTTTGGGGGCTACAGGCTGGGTTGCAGTTCTGATTGGACATGACTAAGTTGAGATCATTGCACTATTACTATGACAAAATGCCTGAGGCATCTAATGTTATAAAGAGAAAAGGTTTAAGTCATAGTTTTGGAGATTCAAGGACATGGCATAGCTTTAATTCTGGTGAAGAACTTCCCAGCTACAGTCACATCATGGCAGAGGCACATGTGTGAAAATGCTAACGTTGCAGACAGGATGTTAGAGAGAGAGAGAGAGAGGAGAGAGATACTGGGGGGCCTATACCACTTTATGAGTATACCTTAAATAGCCCAAATACCCGCTATTAGGCCCCACATCCCAATGGTTCTACTACCTTGGAGTCCAAGCTTTTCACCACATGGGCCCTCAAGGGACACACAGTTCAGCAATTAAACTACACTCAAGTTATATCAGGAGAGTTAGCCACTGCCACCACCTCTGCTGCCTCCCCCATCCCTTCTTCATTCTCAGGGCTCAAGACTTGGAACTCCAAGCACCATATTCATGTCTTAGTTAGGAACAGGGGAGGGTAAAGAAAGACCAAGGATCCATAGCTTTTAAGATGGCTCACAGACATGGACAGACACATATGATCAAGGCCCAGTGTTGAGAACTTTTGAGGTTGAGAAATGTGGTCATCACACTGAGTGTTCACATGCACACAGCCAAAGTTGGGTGTTCTTGTGAAGGAAGCAGGGGAGGATGGTCAGAGGGGGCACAGGGCAGTCTCTGTTGTAGTTTTCAACAGTGCCTTTAACACTTTCTATAGAAAAGTGTGCTTGGTGGAGATATAAAATATCTGAGTTTTGCTCAAAAGTTTCCTTTAAAGAACTCCAGAGGATGACATAAACTATGATGTTGGCAGTACTAATAAAAGATAATGAGAAGAAGAGGGAGGAAGGGAGGAGGAATATCTTCCAGAGAAAAGATTTCAGGCTGTTAGGATGCAGTAACTCAGAGCCCAATGAATAAAGGGATAAATTCCTTCTTTCAAAAATAAGTAAGTTGATCCAAATGGGAAAAGCACACCAAGAACAAACCAGCCTGGCAGTGAGTGTCATGGCTTCAGGGAGCTAAAGGCTTTGAGTCCCAATCAACAGAGACTGCCATCTGTTGTGTGATATTTCGTTTGTGTCCTGACAAATAAAGCTTGCCTGGAGATCAGAGGGCAGAGCTAGCCACTAATGAACCATAGAGGCCAGGCAGTGGTGGCACACACTTTTGATCCCAGCACTTGGGAGGCTCATGCCTTTAATTCCAGCACAATCAGGAGGTGGAAACAGGAATATAAGGCAGGCGAAGACAGGATCTTGGGCCCCTTTTTGGTCTGAGGATCTGGGGAGGTAAGAAGTCACTCGTGGCTGCTCCTTTGTTTCTCTGATCTTTCAGGTTATTACCCCGATGTCTGACTCCTGGTGTTTATTGATAAGACTAATTAGGATCACGCTTCAGCCATCCAGTGTCTTGGCAGTGAGGGAAAGTTACATTCTGCCTATTAAAACATCTAGAAGGGGCAGCCCCAGAGGCGCAGTCGATTCTCTGCTAGAGCCTGCTCTGTCATGCTCAGGTGTGGTTTTTCACTAGGTGAGTTATTCCTATAATAAAGTACCCATGGCATCCAATGTTAGAAAGACAAAAGGCTTGTTTAACTCATAGTTTTGGAGATTCAAAGGCATGACAGAGGCCCCAGAAGTGCTGGCTATTACCCTGACATAGGACCTGGTCTTAGGAAAAGAAGGGGGACTGCTTTTTACTTACGTCACACCCAACCCCAACTGATAGATCTCGAGTGAGCCCCTACACCTAAGGCTCAGGGGAAATCACAGAAAAGAGGGTGGAAAGATTGTAAGAGTCAGAGGACCAGGAAGACTTCTGTGGGATAGTGTCCTCTATGTACCACAGGGAAGTTGTACCCATGAAATCTCAACAATGTGGATACCTGAATAAGATTAGCATAATGACAATACCAGTTGACATGCCAATATATGGACAGGGAAAATTCTATATTGTCCTACCCCTAGATAGGAGCTACAGGTGGTCAGTGCCTGGGAGAGAGGGAGGATCAGTCTCCTTCAGGAAGAAGCTACCACATAGGTTGTCCAACCCCAAGTGGTCAGTCTTGGACGCACGTACATACAAGCAAAGCTAAATGGACTCAGTAGGTTATATATACATGTGTGCATGCATACTCACATGTGCATATGTGTGTACATGTAACAATAATTTAAAAAAAGAGAGCACGAACTTGGGAGGGGGAGTTGGAGAGGAGAGAGAGTGGCAGGAATGAGGAAGATGCAATACTTATTTATGGTATTCTAGAAATATATTAAACAAACAAGCAAAAAGAATAAAAGCAGAAATCATAAAGATACAGTCTATGAAATTCTCAAAAAATTAACAAAAATATTATATTAAAGAAAAAAAATCCAGGAAAACAAAAAACATCTCTTAAGCCCCCCTCTGAGGAGCTGACCCTGCTCTTCCCTGGGAAGTGACATCCTGTAAAAGTCCCAGATCTGCCAATAAGAAAATCCATTTAAATTGTTTGCTTATCATTAAAGAACATTCCAGAATTATGGATGCTTCCCTCCAAATGCCATCACTTTTGGTGTCTCTTGCTTATTGTGACTAATTCATTTGCTCATCAACAAATGTTTATTGAATTCCTTTCTCTGTGTCCCCTAGTTTGCTCTGTGTTGCTGCGATAAACACCATGACCCACAGCAACTTGGGGAGGAAAGGGTCTATTTCATCTTACAATTTCCAGGTCACAGTCCATCATTGAGGGAAGTCAGGGCAGGAACTCAGGACAGGAAACTGGAAGCAGGAGCTGGAGCAGGGGCCATGGAGGAACACTGCTTGCTGGCTTGCTCAGCTACTGTTCTTAGCACAACTCAGGCACACCTGCCAAGGGATGGCAGTGCCTGCGATGGGCTGGGCCCTCCCACACCAATTATCAATTAAGAAAATGCCCTGCAGGCCAATTTTATGGAGGCAATTCTCTTCCCAGGTGTGTCAAGTTGACAAGATTAGCCATTACACTTGGTCTGGTGGTATAGCAAATGGGCTCATATTTATGATTTAGTGAGAGCCAGGTATTGGTGGCAACAAATAGGATATGATATAAGGAATTCCTTCTATACAGGCCGTTAAGAAGTAGATAAAAGGGCTGGAGAGATGGCTTAGCGGTTAAGAGAACTAACTGTACTTCCAGAGGTCCCAAGTTCAATTCCCAGCAACCACATGGTGGCTCACAACCATCTGTAATGAGATCTGGTGCCCTCTTCTGGCCTGCAGGGACACATGCAGGCAGTAACACTGTATATGTAATAAATAAATAGATAAATATTTTTTAAAAAGTGGATAAAAGTCCTGATGTTGGGCCAAAATGATCTGGATTTTATGTAACAGTTCTTTCTTCTTTTACATCATGAATGCTGTTCGTGGGAACCCTTGAATAAGCACCGTAAGAATGGAGCACATCTTCCTTGCTTTGTATTTCAATTTGAGTAGAGTGCTCTGATNGCAGCAGTGACCCATGTGGTGAGAGAGGATGAGAAANATCAGGAAGAGAGTGTGCATTCGGGAACAAGCCACCCACTGGAGTCACAAAGGGCAACAGTGCAGTGGCAAAAGCCTAAACTTGAGCATCACAATATCCAAGGTTGAGTCAGAGACCCACATTACTAGCCATCATGTAGATGTACCCCACCTAACATTTCACCCCTACCTAACCTTTCACCCCCCACCTAACCTTTCACCCCTACCTAACTTCTCACCCCTACCTAACCTCTCACCCCTAGCTAACCTCTCACCACTAACCTTTCACCTCTCTCTAACCTTTCACCCCATCTAACCTTTCACTCCTGCCTAACCTTTCACCCCTACCTAACCTCTCACCACTACCTAACCTTTCACCTCTCCCTAACCTTTCACCCCTACCTAACCTTTCACCTCTACCTAACCTTTCACCCCTACCTAACCTCTCACCACTACCTAACCTTTCACCTCTACCTAACCTTTCACCCCTATCTAACCTCTCACCCCTACCTAACCTTTTACCCCTACCTAACCTTTTACCCCTACCTACCCTTTCTGTGTTTATTTTCTCATTTGTCAAATGAAAGTCAACTTTGTTGGGTTGTCATTAACTCAAACAGGATTATTAATGTAGGCACTTGCCTGCCATACAGGAGGCCCTGGACTCATTCATCCCCATCACTTGGAGAGGGGAGTAGTAATGTAATAAGGTCCATATGGAATAAGAACTCAGTGAATAGCATCTGTTTTTTAAATCATTAATAATATCCTCTGCCTTGCGATTTTCTCCCTCACTTAAGAATTTTGTATTATTGAATTGTTTATTGAAGACAATCCTGCCTCTAAATCATATCATAACGTTATGACAACTGGAAGCTAACCTAAATGTGATATGCTTCATGGCTCCTGAGCTGAGAGTCACGATGTTTACATTTCTGGTCTGGTTCTCATGACCACCATATACTAAATTTCCTACCTTCTCCTTCCTTTGTTTGCTACTTCCTGACACATGAAAGGGTCAAGCATTGCTAAACTCCCTCCTCTTGGGCTTGATGGACCCACCCTTTGTCAACAGATCAATTTCCACCAGAATTTCTAGATCTTGGGGACGAGCCTCAAGCCCCACCCCTCTTACATCAAAACTGTTCAGTATTTTTGAGCGACCATGCACAGCTGGGCACGGCAGCCCCTCCCCGAGACTGTACGGCACTTTTCTTAATAGAGTTCTCCTTTGGTGAACTATGAATCACCTTCCATTTTAAGAAGAGGATTCCAGAGTGTGGAGCCGCTGTATACGGGGTAGGGGGGTGGGAGAGGGGATGATATGATGTGATTTACATATAGGATAGTGAAGGTAGGGGGAAATCCAGTGGCATGAGGCTCTTGCCGAGGCAGAGGATGCTGCTGTGCTCTTTGGGAGGAGAGTCACAGTCCGACAGGAAACATCTGCTTTAATCCGATCCAACATCAACAGAACTGATGTGGTAGGAACCTGTTGTTACTGTGCGGGTTCCATTTCTCCAGCCAGGGCTTGGCTGAGATCAGCACTGTTTGGACAGGCAGCACCAGGTGGTCTCCTTTGTCAAAATGTGGATGTAACAAGCAGCAGTGTTTGGGAATATCCTGTGGCTATTTTTCTATTTAAAGGGACTGTTTTCTTCTAAACCTGGCCAGCTATCTTTGTTTTCATCATTTTCCTTTTATGTTTTCCCTTTTTCCCCTCTCGGCATATTTCCATCCATCCTGGGTCTGAAATAAGTCTATGCTTCGAATCCTGGATTCTACCACCACAGGAGTAGCAAAGGCTACCTGTGGCGCAGTCGGTTTGTGCCTAAGAGTGTCAAAACATCTGAAATCACTGTGTGAACTCACAGGCACACTCACTCAACCACAAAACCATAGATGTTGTCAACTGCACCTAGGATCTATCTGCCTCCTTTTGCCCTAAGAATCAACTGTTGTGCTGGGGAGATGGCTCAGAGGATGAAGGTGCCTGCCCACCAAGCCTGGAGACCTGAGTGTCTGGAGACCACAGGATCCACACAACAGAATGAGAAAACCAACTCCTGCAAGTTGTCCTTTGACTTCTGCATGCACATTGTGGCCTGTGCACCCCACCCATACACACATGTACACAAAAGAAATCAAATATAATTAAAGAAATGTAAACATGCTGGTGAGATGGCTAAGTAGGCAAAGGTGCTTGGCATGTAAATTGTAAAACTAATGTAAAGGTGGAAGGAAAGACTGAACTCCACAAAGTTGTTCTCTGACTGACTGCCCCTCCACACAAACAGAGAGAGAGAGAGAGAGAGAGAGAGAGAGAGAGGTGCACCCATACATACATATCATGTAATCATAGACACATAAACAATAATAATTGGGGAAAAAACAATCAGTTATCTAGAATTAACTAATGATGTTACTTTTGGGAAAACTACCTTATTTCTTACTATTTGAAAAAGTAGTGTTGGTGCCTGATGCTCCCTTTTTGCCCCTGTAAAGATTCTAAGCATTCTTTTGCATGTATTATATATGTACGTGTGTGTGCATGT
>LZPO01027424.1:199540-212170 GCA_001675575.1 Neotoma lepida | reverse complement strand
TTGTTGTTGAGATTTTCACTGAACTTGTTCTCACTGATTTCCTAGACTGGCTGGCCAGCAAGTCCCTTGCCTCTGCCTCTCTAGATTTAGGATTACAGGCAGTGCTGCCATACTCAGCTTTTTATGGGATTACTAGGGATCTGAACTCAGGTCCACACACATGTGTGGCAAGCACTCTACTGCCTGATCCAGCCTCCCCATTCCAGACCTCTAAACATTTTAGATCAGCACATCTGCGGCACAACCCTGACATTGTTGTGGAATAACCGTTTTGTACGCTGTGAAGATGTGTCTTTGCCAAGGTGCCTTCTGGTTGGTTTAATAAAGAGCTGAGTGGCCAATAGCTAGGCAGGGAGAGGTTAGGTGGGACTTCCGGGCAGAGAGAAAAGAGGAGGAAATGGATCTAGGCGTGAGGGAGATGCCAGAGGAGATGGANAGGAAGCAGGACATGCAGGAGGAGAGGTAACAGCCANAAGCCATGTGGCAGCACACAGATTAATAGAAATGGGTTCATTTAAGTTANGAGTCAGTTAGAAACAAGCCTAAGCTAAGGCCAANCTTTCATAATTAATANTAAGTCTTCATGCCATTTTTTTGTGAGCTGGTGGCCCAAAGAAAAATCTGTCTACATGACATGGCTAACAAAAGTGGGAAGTGTAGGTTCACAGCCCTGACCCCACCTTACCACTTCTATCTTTTATTTCTGAAATATTATTGCCCATCATGTCCTAGACATCATAAACAACTAACAGGCATGGGAACTGATATCCTAGACAAGAAGCCCCAACCATAACCAGATGAAATTAAGATCCTTTTCCAGACAGTCCCTGATCAAGGGCCAGTTGCTCCTCACATGCGGGTGGAAAACCTGCCTAGATCAAAATCTGAAGACCTGGAGATCAGGGCTGAGCCCTGTGCCCACAAGGAAGGGAAGCAAGAGGCGTGTTCTGAGAGGCAGTGTGCTGGGAGACCCTGAGCCAAAGCCTGGGAGGAGAGCATCCCACAGGGCAAGAGTTAACATGAGAACTAAGTAAGAGATTAAGGTTTGGAACTGGGGACACCTGACCACAGTCAGGGGATTCAAAATACAACCTGGGGCCTGGGCGGGGATGGTGGTGGTGGTGGTGGTGGTCTCTGTGTCACAGAAGATGGGATGGCTGAACTGGAGGCTTTGAGCATGGACGGAGGACTTATGGTCCAGAACAGGGATCAACTTGGCTTAGGCACAGCCCTAATTCATTTTATTGCATAATATTTCCTTNATTTTTACTCATAGCATTATTATATATACATTCACACTTCAAATCTTTTGTTTGTGTGTGTGTGTGCGCGCATGTGCTTGTGTGTGTATGCACATGTGTGTGTTATGTATGATGTGTTTGCAAGGGCAGGTATATGTAGGTCAGAAGACAGTTTTCAGANGGTTCTTGCCTTCTGTCTTGTGTAAGGCAGGGTCTTTCTCATTTCTGCTGTTGTGTTGTGTACTCTGGACTANCTGGCCTGCAAGCTTCTGGGTGATTCTCCAGCCTCTGCCTCCTACCTCACTGTAGGCATGCTGGGATTACAGATGCCACAGCACCTTGCTTCTCACACAACTGCTGGGGATCTCAACTCAGGTCATCAGGCTTGCATGGCAAGTGCTTATACCGACAACCCTGGCCCTATTGCTTCAATCCTTAAGGCAGAAGATACCTTAATATTATGTACTATACTTTACTATTATATATTGATTTGAATGGTTTCTAGACATAGTATTTATGTCTAGATATGAATATCTAGACATAATTAAGTTCATTCTCTTTCAGAAAAATTCCATTTTCTAGGACCTAGAAATGATTGCAGAAGAGACTAATATTGTTGCTGAGATTTTAGCAATATCAGTTCCAACATAGCTGGTATGTATTGAATGATGCCCAAGACCTGAGAGATAAATTAGCCAGGCACAGGAAGGTGGAGGAGTAGGGAGGCTCCCCCCGTAAGTGTTCCGATTGGTTAGTGGGTAATCAATGACTTTATGCCATTCATAAGAAACTGGAACAGTAAAGAAAAGCAGATATTGGGTGAAGTACTTTTAGTCCAAAGGAGTCCATCCAGGAAGTCATGTGTGGTTCTGATGGCACCCCTAAACCAGCACATGATGGGAGGGCTGTATAAACATCCCAACTCCCTTGCCCCTTGTGAGGGATCTTGTGATNNGCNTTTCTTTTATCCCAGGTCCCAGAGAGCCCATGTAGGATTAAGTTCTTGTCACCCATGGAGATAACTGGCCTGAGATCCTAATTTGTATTAGTTTTCTTCCTTTACGTGTTCATCTGTGTTCTCATTACTTTCCTCTCCATCAAAATAAGCTATGTGCAGTTGAATCTCTGCAGGCTTCAAGTCTCTCCCAGGAGAATGCAAACAAAGGAGCAAGTGTGTTTCTTCTTTTTTTTCTCATTTGGTGTTGAGACGTTTTTAAAGCCCTGCCAATTTTCGCTCTGCACGAAGACCCAAGCTTGGCTTTTGAAGAGTAGGGAATGGAAAAGTTCATGCCTGCAGACAAACATTCCACGATTAAAATAGGTAACTTAGAAAGTGCCCAGCTCTGGGGAATTATCTTGGGCCCCTTTGAATAGACAATCCCAAAGGGGCATTTCTACCTTTGATGATTATATATAATTTTATTATTTTATGAGACTAGCTGCTGTGGAACTCTTTTATGGACAGAGATTGAAGAAAGCCAACTAGATATGAATCTGCCACCAGGAAGTCTTATCTTTAAAGTGGGATTTCCCTTTCAGCTCAGAATNCTGACAGATTTTTTTTTCTTCTCTAATGGGGTTCAGAGGGTTGACAAGAAGACCAGGATGAAAGACAGATGGAAGTGCAAAGATTGGCTAGCTCAGGTCCCATGAGTCCCCATCCTTTGCTCAGCTCTCTTCCTGCTAAAATCATCTCCTTCCAGGCAGACANAGACCTGTCTCTCTCGGCCTGTCATCAGCATAGATAGGAGAAGCCAGGATGGCTTCTAAGCCAAGTCAGCAGAATTTCTCATGGAATGGTTTTCTTATCAAAACACCCGGAGACTCAATGTATCTGTAGAGACTGTACCTGGAGGCCCCTTCTTTCACAGTGGGTTATACTTGGCTAATACAGCAGAAGCACTTCAGTCCCATCTAGATCCCTGCCCACCCCAGGAAGTTTCAGGACGGAAGCAGCCAGTCAGAAGGGGAAGTGCCATCCTGGTTCTGGGCTTCCTTGAACTTGTGTCTCTGTTAGTGGGGAATGTTGATGTTACCCTGGACGATCCACTTCATGCAGCACTATTCTCATTCCCCAACTCAGGTCAATATCTAAGATACAGGACAGGCATTTTTAGCTTCAAAGTTGGCCTGAGATGGAAAATTAGTGCGGAAAATTAGTTCATTATATGCCTAAGTCAGGAAAGGCTAGGGAAGTGTAAATGATGCTAGGTTCCGGACCAACACCTGCCTTGTAACCTGTCCTGACCAAGTTCTCAACCTATGGGTCACGACCCTTTTGGGGGTTGACTGACTCTTTCACAGGGGTCACCTAAGACCATTGGAAAATGATTTATAACAGTAGCAATGTTACAGTTATGAAGTAGCAATGAAAATAANTTTATGGTTGGGGGTCACCACCACATGAGGAACCGTATTAAAGGGTCGCAGTGTGCGGAAGGTTGAGAACNGCAGCTGTCCATGCTCTTTCCCCCCNCTTGTCATNGAAGATTACCCTTCTATATTGCAACCCAGATTTCCTGGAATTTGATGGTATAAACCAGAACTTAGGGAGAGCCAAAGGAGACCTCTTAGCTCTGCCTCATTTGGACTGTATTTGCCCTGCCGCTGGCTTCTTGAGTGGTTTTAATTGCACCTTCTGTGGTGTTGGACCCTCTGATAGTATCTGCTCTCAGCTTGGCTTCACTTCTCGGGAGACATACAGTTGCCAAAGTCCTCCCTAATGCCTCCAGGAGCAGGGAACTTAACTCTCTGCCTTTGGTCTCTCTCTTTTGCTCTGTTTCAGTCCTGACAAAAGCCAGAGTTGTTTTTGAAGGCTCACCTAAGGCCTTTCTCAGTTTTACAATGTGCTGCTTACCCAGTTCCGTTTGTGTTTGCTGAGTTTGAGCAAAGGGTCTCAAGTTTATGTGAACTCCAGGGGCACACCTGCTTGCTAACCCATCTCCCTGGGCAGGTCAGCATAGGCATTTTCATTTANAAGGGGAAGGGATCGGTGGGGAGCTTAAACTTTGAACTTTCTGACACCTCCCACTCTGATTGGTGGAATAAAAAGCTGAACTGCCAATAGCTGGGCAGAAGAAATAGGCAGGACTTCCGGGCAGAGATAGGAAGGGGAGATAATCGAGGCACTCGGGATATGCCAACAGAACAAATTGGACATATAGGACAGAGGAAAGGTAACCGAGCTATGTGATAGATCATAGATGAATAGAAATAGATTAATTAAGTTATAAGAGCTAGTTAGAAAAAGGCCAAGCTTTCATAATTAATGTCCCTGTGTCATTATTTGGGAGCTGGTGGCCCAAAAGAAAGTCCCACTACACCCTTTGGCTCAGACTGTCTCGTGCTACTCAGCTTTACACACAAGTGGAGTTATTTTTAGCTCAGAACTTATAGCTGACATCTTTGCAGTGTTGAAGGTGTGCGAGAGAAGCGCCTGGGGAATTTCACCCTGTCACTGATAGCTTGCCCTGCACTGCAAAGGATGGGAGAAAGGATGGGGGAAAGGATGGGAGAAAGGACGGTTTGTGTTCAAGAGTGAAGACCCTGGCTTTGGTTTCTAAGGCAGCCGCTCTGCCTCTCTTGCTTTGCGCGGCTTGCTGCTTCGCAGGATGGCTCCTTGCTCTCGGCTGATNTGCTGTGTGAGGCCTCCAGGCCCACAGCCCTGCATGACCTGCAGTGGCACCTCACTGGAGCCTGCAGGGGCAGGGATAGGTCTTACTGGCTGGTAGAGATAGCACTGTAGTTGGNTTTNTCTCTTTCCCTCAGGACTCCTTCTGTCTGCTTGCCAAAACTACCCTAGTAGTCCGTTCCCAGTTTCTAGTTTTGGGTGTCAGAGCTGGAGCAAAGGAGGAGGTGCTGGGAAATGAAAGTCTGAGGGTAAAATGATACCCTATGAGGAAGCTGGTAGGATCAGGAAGCCTGTTTCACAGCGATAGTCACTTCACTAAGTGTTCTGCCCCCGTGCCAGTGTAAATACAGAAGTAAACTACCACCTTAGGTCTGTTTAGTTAAACGTGGGCAGATTCCTTTGGTTCATTCTAACACAATTGACCGCAATTCCTAAGCTTCCTGTTTGGGGTTAATTAGGAGTTCGGTATAAGCTTTGGTGTAGACACTGAGTTGCCTGTGGTAGAACAGAAGGTTAAATGTCTTTAGATATGGTACCACATGTCTAAAAATCACTTTATAAGGTGTGCCTATNTGGAATCCTTACTGCTGGGCACCTTACTGGCACAATAGCAAAGCAAACAGCTNGAATGGTTAGCATACAGCCCAGCTTGCTCCACCTCCGTTTCTACCTCCAGGCATGGAGGACTGGAGGGGCAGCCTAACCCAGGAAGATTTGGTTAGAGTAGGCAGCATGTTGGGTATATTGGGGCAGTTTGAAGCTGCAGTGGAAGAAGCCCTCCTGGATGGAAGCAGGAGCAGAGAGTGGGAACTGGAGAGAGCGGACCCCATAGCTTCTCTGAAGATCAGCCCAGATAATTGGTTTTGCACAGAAGCTTTTTACAGACCTAGTGTTGCTTGCTCTTTTTACACAGCATTAAGTCTTAGCCTGGCAGTCAGTTAACTGTATGGAACCTCGCCTTGCTCTCTGTGTACCAGAGTGTTAAGTTTCAAACCTGGAACAAATGGCTGAGGTACCTACTTAACATATCAAAGTGGACCTGGCCACCAGGTCCTCCCAGCATCCCTCAGTCCCTACCTGTTACAGAGTTTGCTAGCATACCCTGCCCTCTACCCTGAACTCTGCAGCCCAGGTCCTTTGCTCTCTTCTGTCTGCCCAGCAGTTCTTCCTAAGTCCCACCTGCCACCAGTTTCTGCTCACAGGTGGCATCTCTCTTGTCTTGACATTGTGATAAGGGTCCTGATGTTGCTAATGCCTGGTGGGCTCATTCTCTTCTGTTTAGCTTCTTTGTTCTTCCATTTCCCGGGTAACAGATTCTCCATATTAAACTCCTTCTGTTTAAAATACCTAGAGTTGATGCTGCTTTCCTGCTAGACTCTGCATGATAAGGATGCTTTCTTCATAGATGGATGTTAGATTAAGACACAATATCACCAATTTGTGCAGGATTTAGTTTTATCCTGTTTATAAAAGATGCATCAAAGTAAAATAATTAAAAAATGGTTGAAAACAAAAAGTTAGGGGATATATATGAGCATATAAATATATAAAATCATGATATATAAATATTTTATATGTCATAAATATAAAATCAAATAATGCAAGAATCAAGGTAGTAAAATGTTAATAAAGCAAAGGTGATCCTCTATTCATGTTAAATAGCTGTCATGAAATTTTAAAATTAAACAACATCAAAATATATAAAGAAATGATTACTTAATGTTAAAAAATCAGAACTCTGTCCGAGTAAGAAATCTCACTTTTCTAACTTTTGACAGGTCAAGAGAGTGGTGGTGGTGGTGGTGGGATTTCCCAGAAACAATAAAATAATAACTTGGCCTGAAAAAAAATATTTGCTAGAGTTAGTTGACTCTACAATGTGTCTGTGGGGGCTTTGGGCTCCTCCATCTTTGAGGAAGTGGGCGGTATGGTTTGGCTGGAAGCTGCCTGNTCTTAAAAAGGCTGTTTTCATTCTGGGAGGGGAATGACTTTCTAGGGCGGGGCTGAAGTCAGAGCACCTAGCCCCAGGATTCCCCAGCGTGGATCCGCACCGCCCTCCTCTGTCCCCAGTCCATTTAGAAAGTGAAAGGGTGAACACTGTGGTGAGATAAAGGAAATAAATTAGCATACCAATAGGAAAAGAAGTCGTGTGAGAACAGTGGTCTTCAGGGGCAGATCTGAATTTGAAAGGACTGCGGGGGAGGCGGGAAGAGGCCTGGGGTGTGGGTGGCTGAGTTGATACGCAGAAGCTGTACAGAAAGGTTTTGCGCTAAGAACCCCCATCCCAGGCACAGCCTTTGTGAGCTGCTGAGGCACAGGTTTGTTGGAACCCACTCAGAGACTTCTACTTAAGTCGGCAACAGAAAAGCTTTGGATTCTGTGCTGGCTGGTGTGATGTCAACTTGACCCAAGCNAGAGTCATCTGAGAGGAGGGGGCCTCAGTTGAGAAAATGCCCCCCATAAGATCAGGCTGCAGGCAGGCCTGTAGGCATTTTCTTAATTAGTGATTGATGTGGGAGGGCCCAGCCCATTGTGGGTGNAGCCACCAGTGGGTTGGTGATTCTGGGTTCTATAAGAAAGCAGGCTGAGCAGGTCATGAAGAGTTAGCCAGTAAGCAGCTCCCCTCCATGGCCTCTGCATCAGGTCCTGCCTTCAGCTACCTGCCCAGTTTGAGTTCCTACCTTGGCTTCCCTCAGTGAACTGTNATACACAGGCCAAATAAACCCTTTCCTCACCAGGTTGCTTCTGGCCATGGTGTGTCATTGCAGCAGCAGTAATCCCAACTAGGACAGGTTTATTCTGTCTTTACCCAGAGGGCACACGCTGGTGGCAGTTTGAAGAAGGGAGAGTATTCAACAGTGTAAGAGAAGTGTTGTTAATTCTCCCATGTGAGGGCAGTAAACGGACATTGTCCAGTAGCAAGCTCTGAAACAGCAAAGAGGTTTATGTGGTGACATATTGTGTACCCTAATAAACTTGCCTGAGAATCAGAGGACAGAGCCTGCCACTAGATTAGACATAGAGGCCAAGCAGTGGTGGCACACACCCTTAATCCCAGCACTTGAGATCTCATGCCTTTACTTGGGAAGCACACACACATTTAATCCCAGGGAGTAATATGGCAGAGCAGAGAAAGGTATATAAGGTGTGAGGAAACAGGAACTCACTCTCTTTAGACTGAGGACTTCGTAGAGGTAAGAACTAGTGGCTGGCGCTCTGCTTCTCTGATCTTTCAGCTTTCACCCTGATATCTGGCTCTTGGTTTTTTATTAAAAGACCATCTAAGATTTTTTTAAACAACAGGTTTGTTACTCCATGATCATTGATTTTAAAGGAGGAGATTTTATATAAGGAGAAAAGCCAAACTATTTAAAAGAAACTTTGAAAGATCTGGTACTGTATTTTCAGGTTGACCAGCTTTTTGATGTCTAAAATTGACTTTTTCTCGTTCTTTCTTCCTTAGGAATGGTATAATTGTGACTAAACAAAATTTCAATTAAGATAAATTTGGTGTAACCCTCTAGGGTCATTAAAAATANCAGGTGTTCTGAATATTTGGTGCATATGATTTTTTTATATTTTTAATTTTTTTAGCATGGCATATGGGAGGAAAAACAAGTTATGTTATTGTGTTCATTGGTCAAATTGCATAGCACCTATTTATTCCAAATAAACAATTCAATAGAAAATACAATGGGAACTCNGTTATTCAGGATTTATCTATATGACCTTTCTAATTTAGGTTACTTCTTCCTTATTTTCTACCCCCTTAGCAAGTACAAGGACAAGTTTAAGAATACGTATTTGAAATTTAGTTTACTGTTAAGAACATTTTGAATAGATAAAAATGAACCAATGATTAAAAATCCACAGAAGTTGCATAGGAACCACTTTCATCCCAGAGTAGGAAGTACGATACAAAGAAATCATTTAGGATTTGATATCTTTCTTCTCTGTAAGCTGTCAGCCCTGACCTTGGACAAGCCAAGTGTCTACCCTGCATGTGGATTCCTCATGCATTNAAAAGGTGATAGTTATCCTACTTACTTCTCAGGACGATGTGAGTGGCTTGTGAAAATCCGTAACAGAAACTTAACTTCAGCCTCCTTCTGCAAGCATGTGCTGGCCTCTCTGTGTGTNGTTCATGTGTGTACGGATTGTGGCACCCTTGCACGCTATACTTCATACATCCACCTTTATGGTGATGCTATAGTTTCCCCGCTCTTTTGCTGTGATAGACATTTGGACAGTTTGTGTCCAGTTATACGAGTGCGGGCATGCACACGTAGGTGTCTTTCTCTGTGTATTACAACGTTTATTTTGGGGACTAGTTTCTCTGGGATGGGGTTATGGAGTCAGTGTGAACAAGCATTTTAAAAAATCTATTCTGTCCTTTGAGCTCTTCTTCATCCAGATACCCTTCCCTTTGGTAGCTTTCCTAGAATGTCACTTAGTGTTTCAATGCCTGTCTGAAGACAGCCAAGAGAGATGTGGAACCGACATTTGGTGGCCATATTTCCGACTTTAGGCTCTCAGACTCACACAGCTGTGAGGCCTCTTACTGGAGTGTAAGTTTCACTGGGCAAGATTGTAGCTTAATCTTCCTTGTACCCTAACCTAGCCAGGCTGACCGTAAGATTAAATGGCAATACATTCAGCAGATGGCTAGCATGTGATAGGTTCCTTACTGTCACCAAACTTGCCAAGTTGTTCATTCACTAAAGAGTTATTGAAGAGGCCATGCTGGGCACAGGTGCTAGGAACTGACAGGGACAAATGTGACATGGGGGGCCTCATCACTCTAGCAAGTCCATCCCCCACTCCCCCAACCCTGCANCAGGAGATCTTGGTCTCATTTCTGTGAATGCCTTGAGAAGGGGTTTTGGGTGAAGCTGACCTGACCTACGTACTGTATACAGGGAAGGCCCTTGCTTCACTCAGATATTTTAATCACCGCCTGCCTCACTGATGTCTGTCATTCTGCGGCACAGATCTTGTTTCAGAGTCGGAGATGACAGATCAGGCCCCTGCCATGTTGTTAGATAACCATATCCCGTGTCAAAGAATCCCAAGCTGTGTTGTGAAAGCCTGGATGTGAGAACAGAATTCTTTGACGCAACAGGATGGAGAGGGTTTCCAAATCCCCCCTGGAGCAGAAAATCCCTATGTGATCCTATTGAGAATCATAAAGCCACCTGCTGGGGCATGGATGCTAGGGGCAGAGTGTCNGGCCAATTCAGGCAAGATNTAATTCTGAGCTTTCAACTTGTGTCTGAGAAAATGTTTCTAAACATCCTATGTTTCCTACTTGGCTNTTGCTGGAAAATTTGATAAAAGGAATAGAAATTGGGCAAATAGTTCTGAGAGGGGTGTAGAAGGTTTTGGGGGTTTTTTTGGCCTCAGNCTCTGGATTATTTTGCAACCAGTTCCTTGGGAATCTGTGTAATTTATTGAANGCTGGCTGAAAACCAATGGCAGGTCTACCATGAAGTCTCCCATAGTGCTGGCTTAGTTTGTATTCCTCTAAGGGCAAAGACTGTTAAGCGTAGCTCTGTTGTAGACTTCCAAAGACTGTTTTGTGTGAAAACCCACAGAACACACTCAGGTTTCTGAGGCTCCGCACTGAACGCCTGAGCGATGACTCAGGCTTCTTTGTGGGTAAGAATGCAGTGGCTTTCCTTTCTCATTGCTGCTATGAGCTCTCCAAATTGGGTTCAACCATTAGACAGACACTTCTTTTATTGTGCATCCTGGTACAGTCATAGGTCCAGATCAGTTAAAACAAATGCACTTGAAGTTGTGAACAGATGGCACTCTGTAAATGTTTATTACAGGGTTTATTTTGGTTTGGCCAGAAAGACGTTATCTGCCTCAAACTCTCAACCAATGATCATACCTAGGTTTGAGGACTCTGTGTTCCTGAGAATGCTAATTATCTGTAATTAAGCATCATTTAGGAGATGTCTGTCTCTTATACACATCTAGATGTGTATAAGAGACAGGGACTCTGTGTTCCTGAGAATGCTAATTATCTGTAATTAAGCATCATTTAGGAGATGGGTCTACAATAGCTGTGGTACATGCGATGTTGACTATTATTTCACATGTACACATATATTAGTTTGGGACATGTTTATTTTCAGCCACTCATAGATGGCTTCATTATCTTACTTTTATACTTATGAGCAAATTGTTTCAAACATTTACATTTCACCTTCTATTTCAGACGTGACTGTATCTTTTCCTTTGCCTCTGTTGACTGGCTTTCAGGCAGACACACTAATGTCTGTTTGCCCTGAGCCGAGGTCACATATCGTATTTCAGCTGCAAGCTAACAGCCTGTCAGGAGTATGGAAATCTGTATCTGGGGTTTGTGATTCCACACAGAATCAGGATGGTGAGGGGGCCCTNCTAGAGGAAACTCTGCTTTGTTTGTCTCCTGCCTTCATGTTAATTCAGAGCAGCTGCAGGAGGCTGGGTTGTTCTGGAAGCTTCTGTCTCTGTCTTTCACATCCTGCGATTTCATATGTACATACATTGAACAATACTCAGGGAATCTCTATGAGTATTTATGTTTTATAGAATATTCCCCATAACTCGGATTTCATGCATAGAATCATTTCATGCATAACTGGGGACGCCTTCTTTTTGTGCTACCTTCCACTGTCATGCTAAGAAACACAGCTGTATATGAGCTTGACACGGGGCAGAGTTATAGCTAGTGTGATGCTGTACTGAATGCTGTACTTTACCTGTAACTTACCAGTTAGGACAAATTCATTGATCTTTCAGTCCTTTGCTTTCCTCACCTGCAAAATTGAGGGGGAACATCCTAGGTTTGANGTCTTCCAGTTGGAGGTACGTCGTAGAATACCCAGTGTCTGCTCTATTAAATGCACTAAGTTAGAAGGATTATAGCAGTATTGCTGTAAGACTAGATGAAGTAACACCTGAAGGCATTTAGAGCAGCCCCCACCACAGAATGAGCTATTAGTCAGCACTAACCACCACTTCTACAGAGACTAAAAAAGGATTTATTTGTTTTATATCATGTGATATGTGTTTTGCTTACATGTATGTATGTGCAACACGTGTGTCTGGTACCCGTGGAGGCCAGAAGAGGCCATCAGATCCCCTGGGACTGGAGTTACAGATGATTGTAAGTCACCATGTGGGTGCTGGGAACTGAACTCGGGTCCTCTGGAAGAATGGCCACTGCTCTTAACCTCTGAGCCATTCAGCCCCCACTACAGAGATTTTGGGAAAAGATCGATTTCCCACTTCCAATGTGGGTCAGAGTTCAAGTTAAACCAGAGAGATGGCTAATATGAGAGATTAAGTTTTTTAGGTACAGCTTCCAAACTGTAAGCATAATCATTACTGTACTTCTTAGTATGTGTACATTAGATCTAAATACCATTGTCTTTTATAATCAAAAGTGAAGCCCAACAGAAGGTTAAGAAACTTTCACCTGACTATTCTTGTCTAGTTTGAAGGTTCTTTTCTTTGAATCNAAGTTGTCTTTTGAGATTGGAGTAATCCTCATAATGTGTATTGATTATTTACAGTTTTCAGAAAANAGCCCTCAGCAACCAGGCCTCTTTCAAAGGCCCTGACTTTCCCCCTAGATAACAACATAACCAGAGGGAATCCTGGCCCTGTGTGACCAAGTCTCCAGGCAGTGTGAGATTCAAACAAACAACCTAAGGCAAATGAGAGGGTGCTAAATTTTACTTGCAGTTCCCAGAGTGAACTTAA
>LZPO01027424.1:182391-193415 GCA_001675575.1 Neotoma lepida | reverse complement strand
GGTGGAAAGTCACCTGCTGACAGATGATGACGTAACTGCTTTGGTGACAGAAACTAACACCCACCCCCAGTGACACACCTCCTCCAACACTACCACACTTCCTATTCTTCCTAAATAGTTCACCAACCGGGAACTAAAGAGTCAAATATATGAGCCTATGGGAGNCATTCTCGTTCAAACCACCACACAACGTAAGAACTAGGGAGAAAAAGCTCGAGCTTTTTAAAGGTCATGATGTAAAGGAAACCTCGTGGAGTGATGATCGTATGGGTGAAGGTGCAGGAAACAGACTATTGAGGAAGAGGAACCTGGAGGATAAAAACATCCCCCTTTATAAAGGAAGATACTAAGCCAAGGGGAAGGGANGTCTGGGTCAAGGTGGTGGTGACAAGCCCAACGAAGAGCTGCATNTACCTCTGAGATCCTGAACAGCATAAGTGTTCTTCTTGAAGCTTGGTTGTGCAGCATTCCCTAGGTGTCTGTGATGNTGTGATTTTATGATTGAATTGTCATTGTCCTGGTTCTTCTGTATATTCCTGAGAACCACATCCCTCACCAAGTCCACCTTATCATGTGAGGCCACTGGTGCTGAGACTTCATTCCATGGATCTAGAAAAGATGGTTTAAACACTCTGATTATTAACCATATTTTACAGAAAANGAAATCAAGGCTCAAGATCATGTTATAGTAAGTAGAGGTGCTGGAATACAGGTCCAGGCTTACCTAACACACACACACACACGTCAGCTAAGTGAGCCAGCTTGGAACTATGTATACATTCATCTGTATCAATGAATTTCTTCACAAAAATAAGAAAATCACTTGCATTTATGTGGAGCCAGCTCCTGCTTTTGTTACTGACAGTCNTAAGATCTGCTTGTAGATGAAGCATTTGCAGGACACACCCAGCCTCATTGTCTCCTCTCTTCTGTGACTTGCAAATCAAAATCCCTCTACAGCATAGCTTAATTGAGATTCCTTTTCTACTTTTACCAATTTTCTCCTCTTGTTTCATTTCCTCCGGGTTCGTCTTGAAGGAAGAGGCTCTGATAAAGGGCATTGTTAGTGGAGAAAAGGAAGCCGAGTGACTTCCATGAGATGATATGCCTTAAAGAGAAAGGGTTTCACAGCAAAGCCCAGGGACTTCAGTGCGAGGGCAGCAGTCTGCCAAGCTGCTGAGTGTCTTTGTGAATGTGTTATTCTTGACACACACTACTTCATCACTAAATTTCTAAAGAATGGTGTTGTTCTTAATCTATATGAGAGATCTCCAGGCATCTCAATGCTAGAGATAATTTTTTTAAAGGAATACACACACATTATATGCACACACACACTATATATGCATATTAAAATTATTTTATAGAAATTCTAACAGTTTCTTTCAAGATCCAAAATAGCAAAACTTATGGCCTTGAAAATTTGCTTCTGAATTATGTTACTAACGTTTAAAAACTTGGGAATTTCATATGAAAGTCCCAATTAGTGTATTATAGAAAAATTGCAATCCTGATGCTGCTGGGATTTCAGTCTCCCATAATTCAGCAATATTTGTCTGAACCCTTTAGATTTTGGAAAAATAAAAAAAAAGAGTATTACAGATAATCCTTCAGGAAAAAAAATCTAACAACTTAGATGAAATGGGCCAATTCCTTGGAGACCACACGTTACTAACACTAACTCAAGGTGAGATTGATAATTGGGATAGTTCTATGACTATTAAAAACTGTCTTGATTGAGAAAGGACAGGATTGAGGAAGGAACTCCGTGTTAGTGTGTGGGGTTAGCATGTATGAGGGAGGGCCTGTGTTTGACCCTCAGCATCACTAGGAAAAAAAATCACAGAAAATGAAGAACAAGAGGGAGAGAAGGGAGAGAGAGAGAAGGAAGAAAGAAGTTCTGCCTTAATGGAGGAAGGGAGAGAAGGGAGGGAGGCTGTTAGAAGAACCATGCTTTTTGATGGATAAAAAGCAAAATGGGGAGAGTGAAAGGCTAGCTCAACGAAACAGGACAGAGACCCAGAAATACACCTAAATAACAATGACTAGTTGACTTTTGACAATGGTGCTAACATACTTCATGTGAGAAAGCACATGTTTTCAGGATCATGGGAGACTCAACACAAGCTACTCAAATAAAAATTACATGGACAATTTGAACAGACACTTCACCAGAGAGGGTGCACGGATCTCAAAGTACGGAGAAACATATTCAACTCTGTTAGCCTGGAGGGGACACAAAACTACGACAGAACAATTAGAATATTAAAAATAAAAATTAGTGCTGATATCAAGCCAAGTACTGATGAGTCTACACATCGTTGGGACTTGTACATACTGTGGCGTTTGTGGGTGTGCAAAGAGAACAACAGAAAGCCCCTCTGGGGAATAATCTGCCAAATGCATATGAAATTAAACAGATGCTTACCATATGACCCTGCAATCCCACTCCCGTGAATACACCCCGGAGAATTAAGTCTTACATCCACATAAAACCTGTATACAAATATTTATAACAGCTTATTCATAATAGCTCTGAATTGGAGAGAGCCAAAGCCATTTAATAGGTGAACGAGTAAACAAACTGATATGTCCACGCAATGTTCCACAACAGAACTACACTAACGGTTTGCCCAAGATGGATGCATCTTAAGGGATTTTGCTCAGTGAAAAGGCCCTGACTCAAATGCCACATACCATATGAGTTCATTTATTTTGTGTTCAAACAGACAAAACTATAAGAGCATACATGGAGCAGCGCTGAAGATGGGGCAGCTGTGACACGGCCAAGGCTTTCCTTGGGTGGTAGAAATGTTCTGTGCCCGATTGTGGTGCTGGATGGGTGAATCTAACTCATGTCTAAAATTGATAAGGACAGAACACAGCAAAAAGGCAATTTCACTGTAGGTAGTTTAAGAAAAACAAACAACAAACACAAACACAGGGCTGGCAAAATGACTCAGTAGAGAAAGGTACTTGCTGCCAAGCCTGAAGACCTGAGTTGGATCCCTAGAAGGAGAGAACTGAGTCCCAGGAGTTGTTCTCTGACTTCCATGTGTGCCATGGCATGTGTGTGTGCATGTACACACACACACACACACACACTAAATAAATAAATATATGTAAAAAATACTTTAAAAAGTGCAATATATTTTAAAATCTTTGCTCAGAATGCTAGTGTGCTGTCCAGGTTGAGTCCCCGCTTCTCTGGGCAAATATCAAGGATGGCCCTCTTTAACAACAGAGTGTCAGAAAATTTCTTAAAATCTGAACCTTTTCTGGAGAATCACAGTCAATAGTAAGAAACCTGCAGCTCGAGACAGGCAGTTGTTTCAAAGCAAGAGCAGTAGGGAATCTGAAAGTGCACCATGCTGCCAAGTTAAACAGAAAACACAAATATTTGTATAGCTTTGTAACAAAAGAGAAATATGGGTTTTGGCAGAAAGGCCTTACTGGTACTTGTGGCTTTAAATAACTGAGCCTTGCTCCCATTATGTGGAAATCACATGCAGATGTACCGTATTTCAGAGTCCGTGGTGCTGTCCCGGAGAGAAGCCCAGACTCACAAGCAGGGCAACCATCTCCTTGTGAAGATGCGGCAGAGCCCACTGGCTTCCTGGCGTTGGCCTGTGAAGGGCTGTGCGCTTACAAGAGTTGGGAAGACCACTTTGCTACATGAGTTCTTCATTATTCCTATTTCCAGCTCCAGAGACAGAATCTTAAGATTTTAGTTTGGGGATGGTGTGTTTGGGTATCAAAGGCAGAAATTCTGGGCAATTTGGGGTGACTGTGAGTGTACTGAGGGGACGGTGGTTTCCAGCACCCCCCTCATCCAAATACAAAGTTCTAGCCATCCTCTTGACTTCCAAAAGGGAGCCGTTTAACACCAACTTCCCTTTGCAGTGAATGGGATTAAATACGTCAACATTTATGGTGATGGGGTCGGGAAGAAGGGGTCAGGAGGGTTCTTTGGATGCAAGTAATAAGATCAATTTTAGGTAACTTAAAAAGAATGTGGTAAAAGGATAAAGAGTCACTGTCAATGGAATGAGCTAGAATAGTAGCAGGAACTTTGACAGGCAGCCTTCCTCACCAGGAAAGGGAGATGATACATTGCCCCCCGTTTTCACCTCAATCCAGCATCTTCTCAGAGTAAGTCGAGTCACGCACCAACTCTTTTTGCATGGGAAAGGAGATCGCACTGAGCGACAGGTAGTGGTCAAGGGAAATTCTACAGATGTAACCTAGGTGTCTTNGTTTCTCAGACAGAAGTTGGGATTGGTCAGGGAGAAGCAACAGCTTCCAGACATCATTGTGGGTTTTAGACATTCCTATGGAGCGTTTGGATAGGTATGGGTTGGGGACAGAGGTGTGGTGACAGTGTCAGGTGTCATGGGAGAAAAAAGCATTGGCCTAGGAATATGTGAATGAGATGTCCNTGCTGGAAGCTGATGAGAAGATTTCAAGGGAAGTTGCTCTTTCCTGGCCTTTCTGTTTTTCTCCCTAATGATAGAAGGTCCTTAAGACCCTTGCTCTGCTTTTGATATGGCTTAAGTGTGTCCCTCAGAGTTTCATGTGTTGGAAGCTTGGCCCCCAGTGTGGCAGTATTGAGGTAGTCCAGCCTTTAGGAGCTGAGGCCTGGTGGAATATAATTAATTCACTAGGTGACCATCCTTGGAAGGGATTATTAAAGACCTTGTGGACAGGAATATTTCCTATGTATGGGAGTGAGTCACTGTAGGGAGCATACCGTTTCCCTCAAACCTTTCTTCTGCATGTTCTACCACATTTCANAAGAATTTGATCATTTGGCCCAGAGTGTACATCAATCAGATCAGTTCAGAGTCTTGACCAACTAAGAGTGAATGATCACGATGGGGAAGATAGGTTAAGTGAGAACATAATATATGCTTGATTTCATTCAAGCAACCTATTGTGAGAATGTCAGTTCGAAGTGTTCCCATACCTCTGCATTGTAGCTGCACCCCCTATCTTTATTAGTTCCAATTTTAGGACAGAGTTTGGATATAAAATTTTGGTTCTAACACAGCTAGGGCCTTTTTTTTCTTTTTAATAATCAGTGTTTAATACTTCTGAGTACAAGAAAGAACTGGACCAGAAGCAAGGGGCAACCCATCGAGAGAGAGCCTTGAGAATTCAGCAGGCAAACCTCTCCATTGTCTTCCACCACAGTACATTCCTCCTCTGTTCCNGGCTTACCTCATCCTTCATCTCAGTAACTGTCCTCATCTCATCCAAACCTGTTAGGGGGCTTGCTGCCTCCTGTTTGCACTTGCAAATGCCGTGATCTGACTGTGGCTCTAGGAAGACAGCAGGCCAGCAAGCGCTCCTCCTGGTCAAATCCAAACAGACTTTCCAGCCCCACATCAAATGTCTGCTGCATTTTATATGCCCACCATTGGTGAGAGGCTGACACCATCTCAGGTCTCAGCTATGTTTTCCTCTTGTATCACATGCACGTTGACTGCCTTTACCCCTGGGCTTCTCACTAGATTCTCAACCCCATGGAAGCAAGGTCAAATCCCTCCTGACCACTAAAGTCTAGTGCTATGATGGCATATAATCACAGATAACAGCATGGTATTAGTTCATGTCACTGCATNAAGCACTTTTAGATATGAAGAACTCTTTGTAGTGCCATGGTCCTTTGTCCCATTTCTGTATTCTGTTTAAGATGAAATTGTCCCTTTGTCAGGTGCTTAATTGACTCTGTCTGTACTAACATGTCTACATTCGTGTGTCTGTGTGTCTGCATGTCTCTGTGTGTGTATGTGTGTGTGTGCATGCGTGTGTGTGTGCGTGTGTGTGTGAATGCATTTCTGTGTGTGTGTGTGTGTGTGTTCTACAGAGAAACAAAACATGGGTAGGGGAAAAGCTCTCTTAAGAAAGCCAACGCCTAGAAATGTTTGTTCTTGCTTTAGTTCTCACTTTCTCAGTGTGTGGGAGGAGCCGTGCATAGTCTTTGGCTTCATGACATGTTGACATTCAAGAGAAGAACGGAAGTGTTTATTCTTCAGAGTTAAAAGAAAACCACCAAGGAAGATGCATTCTGTNNCACTTGGTCCTGCGAGTCCTTTGTCAGCAGGATGAACTTTGTATCTTCCCTGGTGAAACATCCCTGGAGCTCCTGATCAGCATTCNTCTGTTCCTTTGCTTCATAAGTTAGAAGGGAGAGTATCATTGTGATACTTGACCATATAAGGGGGGAGAGAGAGGCNCAGCTATGATTCAGTTCTTCCCTCATGTCAGAACTGTACATACACTGGAGACCTTTTAAGGAAACACGGTGTGTGCAGAGAAATCATCTCAAGGCAGTCCATCCATTTTCTATGCTACTGCAACGTTGGTGCTTGCAGGCTCTGTGTGACTCTGAAGTTTGAATCACAGGGACCCNTTGGCATCAGGCTTTGGGAGGACAATTCACAGAGATCATGTTCTCTGCTGAATGCAGTCAGCATCACACTTTCTATTAACGACCCAACTCACACTTGAATTTCTGACTTTTAGTGAAAACTTTACCAGTGCCACATCCCGACCTTCACTGGGGTGCTCCCCTGTCTGTTATGAATGATTATGATGGGCACGATGACACATTCCCTCCTTCCTACCTCTTTTAGGCTTCTGATTGGTTGTGTTTGTGCTGTTGTGTTCACTTCTGGAGAAGGATGGAGATAGATATAGATATAGATAGGCAGGTAGGTAGGTAGATAGATAAATAGATAGATAGATAGATGATAGATAAACAGATAGACAGATAAGATAGATGTTGGATAGATAGATGATAGATAAACAGATAGACAGATAAGATAGATGATAGATAGATAGATAGATAGATAGATAGATAGATAGATAGATAGATAGATAGACAGAATTGCTTTAAACCATAGACAGTTCCCTTAGTGCCTCCAAGATCTTAGATAAGTCATGTAACTCCCAGAGACTCAATGTTCTCAACTAAAAATAGAGAAAGTGAATGTGATAAAATGCATTCAAAGTGTTTAGCACAGAGCTAGAAACATAATGAAAGCTTGATGAGTGGTAGCCGTTGTTATTGCTGTTGGCATTACTGTCTTAGCTGATGAGAGCTATAAACTTGGTGTTTGTGGGTAGTATTTCCTGGGACCCTGCTGTTCTGATCAGCACCATTTTGACAAAGTGATTTGCTCTAAGGGCCAAACACATTCATAAATAGTCTTAGAATCCCTGAAGAATGTCTTGGCAGGGCTCTGCACAGCAAATGAGGTGAGGTGGGCCAGGGCCTGGCTCTCTACCCAGCCACCCCTCAGTTTATGGNGTTGGACAAACNATCTAATCTCCTGGCACCTTAGTTTTGTAGCCTCTGGTCTGGTGATGAGAGTTGTTTAAATCCAGGCATTTTGGTTGCCAGGGGCAGAAACAAATCAAATCAGAGCAAGGGCAAAAAGAAATGATTCGCTACAAAATGATAGGGATTTCTCTGAAAGAAACTATGTCTTATTTCACAAACTGGGGAAGGTGGAAGAGAAAGAGGCATCTCAGAAGGTGGAGCTCCTTCTTGTAGGCAAATAGATGGCCTACCCCACCCCACCCCCAGGTTGCATTCAATCCTGGACTCATTTCTATCTTGAAATCCACCTTCTTGAGTTCTACTTTGCAGCAAACAAAAGGTCAGGTTGATAGGACAGGCCCAAAGGACCGTGTCTTNGGGTTTCTATTGCTGTGAAGAGACACCATGACCATGGCAACTATTTTTTTCCCCTCTATTTTTCAAGATAAGGATTCTTTGTGTAGCCCTGGCTGTCCTGGAACTCACTCTGTAGACCAGGCTGGCCTCAAACTCACAGAAATCCACCTGCCTCTGCCTCCTGAGTGCTGGCATGTGCCAACACCTCCTGGCTTCATGGCAACTCTTATAAGGAAAGAGTGTAATTGTGGTGGCTCACTTACAGTTCAGAGGTTTAGTCCCTTATCATCATGGCAGCATACAAGCAGAAATGGTTCTAGAGCAGGAGCTAAGAGGCCTTACATCTTGACTCATAGGCGACAGGAAGTGGTCTGAAATACTGGGTGTGGCTTGAGCATATAGGAGACCTCAAAGCCTGCTTCCACAGTGACACACTTCCTCCAACAAGGTTACACCTACTCCAACAAAGCCATACCTACTAATAGTGCCATTCCCTTTGGGGACCACTTTCTTTCAGACCACCACAGACAGAAANGTGATAGTGTATGTTTTGAAATGTCCATGATCCCCTGTTCTGGGACAAGCACAGTTGTCATGATGTTGCCCTCAGAGCAATCAGTATCAAAGTTATCCAGGTCCAAGGATCCATGCAGAGGCTTTTCCTACTAGAGGGTTCCATCCAGCACCTGAGAGCCCCATGCCAACTTCCTTAACAATGGCACTGATCAGCTAAGACCCTTTTCTGCCTGAAGCTACTAGAGATGCACAGAACCANCTAGAATAAGAGAGCTTACAGCACAGTGCCATGAGAGAGCTAAAAAGGTAACTGTGGCAGGGTTGTCTTGGGGGTGATTATCCATTCTGGATGCCTTAGTCTACCTGGGCTATGGTAACAAAGTTTCATAGACTGGGTGTCCTGTAGACAACTGTAATTCATTCCTTACCTTCCTTAAAGGCTGTAGTGTCTAAGATTAAGGCACCAGCAGATTCAATGTATAGTGAGGGCCTGCTTCCTGCCTCTTAGGTACTGTGGCTGGTGAGGATAGGGTGGAGGCCAGTCCTGAGCCCACACAGTCATTTCTTACATGCCCTCCTGCCAGATCCATATGTTAGCAGGCTGTCACCAAAGTGTGGACACTTTTCTTTGATGCCCTCAAGAATACCCCTTTTCCCACCAGAGTGCAANTTCCCCTATAAAAGTCTTACTTGCATTTGTGGAACAGTGACTGCACATCATAATCATGGCCCATCTGGAACTCAGCACACAGAGGTATATCGGAGTCCACAGAAGCATGAGATGTGGGGTCAGAATTTGTGAGCAGGCTCTGGTAACTAGGAAGTGTGAGGTCTTTTCACTGTGCTGACAGCTTCCCTCTGTCAGCGCATGGGAAGTCAGCAAGGGAGGAAAACCAACCCCTTTTATCAGCATAGATGTTGAGTCCAACTCTTACTGACATGCATAGTGATTATCACATGGTGGGCTTTCCAGGTAGTACCTGTGTCTGAACCCCTAACCAGCTAATGTTATCTGATGACTTATTGCACAGTTTATAATGTGTATTGGAATTGTTACTGTGAATAGATGCATTCTTTTCCATAGGTTACTCAGTCACTGTCATTTGCAAGTAGGGCAGTCTCCCTTTATCAGTAGTTTCAGTTATTAATGGTCAACCATGTTCTGAAAACATTAAATGGAAAATTTCATAAATAGACTGCTCATAAGTTTTCAACTGTATGTTTTTCCTAGTAATGAGACTAAAATCTCATGCTGGTATGTGAATCATCCCTTTTTCTAGTGTGTCCACACTGTATATGCTATACCTGCCCATTGCTCACTTGGCAGTCATCTCAGTTATCAGATGAATGAGGATATCTCAGTGCGTTAAGTAACCCGTATTTTACTTAATTGGGCCTCAAAGCACATGAGCAGTGGTGGCTGACTGCNGGGATTGTTCTACTTCATTCTTACANTTGAATTCTTCAAATTGATTGTTTAATATTAGTTGTTATTTTTGTTATTAGTTATTGTTGCCAATCTCTTCTTGTGTCTGATTTAGACATTAAACTANCACAGGTGTATATTTATAAGAAAACCATAACACCCCGTTTATATAGGATTTGACAATCTCTGAAATTTCCCACAACCNCTGGACATCTAGGAACGTACCCTCTAGACAAGTGAAAGACAACGATTTTCCTCNACTCAGTGTTTTATAGTTTTCCTNNAAGTTCCAAGAATAAGAAATGCTACTTTATAGANGTACAGACTCATGGGATCCAAAAAAGCTAAGTAATTCAGAATTACTCAGGAGAGGAGCCTTGAAATTTGCTATTTTAATGAGCTTCTTGGGTGACTCCAGAAGGTGTATGAAGCATCAGCTTCCAAGAAGCCGGGTGGTTAAGCACACTCCCCAATCCCCCAACAATGTTTTCCAGCTTGACAATGGTGAAGGAAACCTTGTCTTTGCTGGTGCTCTGGGTTGGACCTAAAAGGCCACCATCTGGAACACTGTACATGCAGTTTGCCTTAAAGTTTAACACCAGTTTACATTATGTGATGTCAGCTTCCACTCGTTTGGTTGGATATACATATTTGGTTTCATGATCGGAACTAAAAGCNAACTGTCCTATTTCATTCTTCTGGAAAATCTGTTACAAATCAATTAGTTGCTTTTGTTACTGTGTCAAAAGTACTGGGCAAAAGCAACCGCAAGAAGCAAGGGTTTCTTTTGGCTCACAGTTTGAAGGTACAGTCTATCACGGTGAGGGGTGTTGGTGGCAGGAGCGGGAGGCATCTGGTCACATCGCATCTACAATTGGGAAGCAGAGAGAGATGGATGCTGGTGCTCAGCTTGTCTTCTCCTTTTCATTCAGTCTGGGCCTCTAGCCCAGGGAATGGTACTGCTCACAATGAGTGCGGGTCTTCCCACCTCTATTAACCCAATCCAGAAAAGCCCTTACAGACATGCCAGAAGTGTGTTCCCAGGTGATTCTGTTAACTGTCCTTATGAACCATCATAAGGGATTGACAATGTTTTTCATTCTATTTGTTTAACTTTATTTGTTTATTTTGGAGGTGTGTTTGTATATGATGTGTATGTGTGTGTGTGTGTGTGTATATGTGTGTGTGTGCATGCACACACCATGTATATACATGCAGAGGCCAGAGGAGGATGTTAGTGGTTTTGCCTTATCACTTCCTGCCTTATTTCTTTGAGACAGGGTTTCTCACTAAGCCTGGAGCTGTCCTGGCTGCCATCAAGTTGGCTGGTGGGTGCCGGGGACCTGCATTTGGTCCTTTTTACACAGATAGCATTTGTACTCACTGGAAAATCTTCCT
>LZPO01027424.1:171735-177227 GCA_001675575.1 Neotoma lepida | reverse complement strand
GTCTGTGGTAATGCTAAGGAACAGACTATACAATTTCTTCTCTGAACTCTTTTGCCCTGTGAACTTCAGTGCCCTTGAGTCACACTGTCTATGAGCTGTGCTATGAATAAAATATAGTTTGTCGAATTTCTGTTTGATGGATAGTAAGGTTGCTTCTGATTTGGCTTTATTTCTCTCCCAGGANAGTGCTGGAATAGACACCTTTGAATATGCATTCAAGTTTTCTAGAGAATTCCCCAATGGTAGGCTTGCTGGATAATAGAACATGATGGATTCTATTAAAAACTCTCAGATAAGTGTATAATCCTGCTGACAGTGTTTGGGATTCCGTTTTCCCACAAACTCCAACACTTGGTCCTCACTCTCCTCCCTCCCCACTCTCACACACTCTTTTTCCCCCCTCCCCATTTCTCTCATTCTCACTCTCTCTCCACCCTCCCCTCTCTTCCCTACCCCTATATTTTGCTGTTCATTTCATGGATGTGGAATATTAGCTGACCGCTATCCTATGATTTCCTGTATGTTTTCAGATTGGCCAATCAGTCTGTTTCCTGTGAACTGCGTGGGTCCATTCAGATGTTCTTACTGNTTTACAGTATTTTATTGAGGTTGATGAATCCTTCAGCACACATTGCAACTATCTTCTCTAAATCTACAGCTTGCCCTCTCTTCATGTACCTTTGGCAGAAATGGAAATCTTTGTAATTTTAATGCCACTAAATTNATCACATTTCCTTTACGTTTAACTAGATGCATATTCTTCTCTTGTTCCCTCTAGTCTCATTGTAGTCATCCATGGAAGTAAATCACTAGTGCTGTTCTGTCAAATTAGGCTTTAAATGGATGAGTTTAGGTAGGAAGTGGGTTCATAGCACATGGGGGACAGACACTGAGGTCTCTGTGACTCTACTGAAACTGAGTCCAATATGAAACAGGAGAACCAGGAGCAGATGTTTGCTTTGGGAAAACTGAACAGTCATGACATTTCAGTGAAGACTGCTGCCTCCCTGGATCACTCTGTCCTATAGAGTGGTGGTGCAGCCTTATACAGATGCTAATTTTCTCTGCTCTCTGTTCTTCCTTTACAGTGAGCACCTGTGTACAGTCTTTGTGTTCATTTTAGCATCCAGGTGTCTCTTTTTCTCTCTACTCTCTTGCTTACAATGTAGACTCCATAGATTTCTAGGGTATCCTTTAGGAAAAGATGCCAGTAGAATCCAGAAGAGGAGAAAAGTGACTCTTCTACAAACTCGGGAGGCTTTGTTGTACCGAAATGTTTTCTCTCCCGGGTTGGAGCTGTCTTATCAGTTCTCCATACTTTTGGACTCTAGAAGCAAATGAGTCGGTTCTAGGTCTCCTGAAAGCATTTAATATGCTTTTTAATAGCTTCATTCGGAAGTCCCTGTAAGTCAGAAAATAAAGCAAAATGAAATCAAATATGATGATTTATTTTCTCTGTTCTTAGTACACTCTTACAGAAGTCTGAAGGACATAGGACAATGTCTCTTGGCCACCCCTTGCTCGGCTGGAGAACTCAGAGCTTAAGTTTTCTTAGTTTCAGCTCGTAGGCAATTTTTAAAAAATTATTATTTGAAGACAATCAGAACCAGGCAGTTACATCAAAGTGCTCGAGCACCAGGGCTGTGAACATGAACTTGGTTTCCCAAACAGAGGCATCCTGATCTCTTACTATTCAAAGAGAATAAACCTTGCTTGTTTCAGTTCTGCATATTTATTTTCTTGGATCTTTGGTCAGTTTTCTGAAACCAAGATTATTTTTCTCTTTNAAGTTAAGTCAGGATCTTCAGAAATCTGTGTGCCTTATGTTGCTAGACACTTGGAAATGTGACAGGGAAGGGTCCTCTACTTTCTCCCGTAGCACAGACATAAAATGAATATGCAGAAGTGTCAAGATGAGGCATCAAAGGTTCCTGGGCTGGGAATTCTCCATTGCTTTATAGTTGGCCAACACCTACAAGGTGAGAGGGACAAGGGGCACATGGTTATCTTGATCTTTGCCTTTTAAATATTCTGAGGCAATAAGTCTGCTTCTTTTNGGTTGACTGAAGATNNCACAATAAGAAGAGAGATAATGTTGTAACTGAGGAGGCCTTTCTATAGTTGGGAGAGTATTTTCTTTCCATTTGCAGGGTGCTGGCTCATCTGATCCTTACAGTCTGTCTGATAAGACAGGCAGAAAGGTGTTATTTCATACGTGGGTTTTGAGGTTTAGACAATGCTAAGATGATATTGGCCCCAGGTCACCCAACACTGCTCACGTTTGTATATGCTTGAAAAAAAAATGTTTGCAGTCATTTTAGTGTGAAAGCTCAATGTTTCATGTCTGTTTTACCTGAAAGTGTGAGTCGTTCCATCAAAACAATAATGGTTTAAGAATAGATTTAAGATTACTATTAGAAGGCTTGAGAGTATAGCTTAGTGCCGGAGTTCTTGCCCTCTGTGTGCGAGGTCCTGAATCATTGGAGAAAAAAAAGAAAAAAAAGGTCAGGGGAGACTGCTGTTAGAAAATCAGGTTTAGATGAACTCTGCCTCATTCATATTTATGATCTGGGCAGGCTTCCTTTAGAAAGGACTTTAAAGTACAAGTTCATATAAGCCTTTTATTAGAGAGCATCCCCAGACAGCAGAGCCAGACATCAAAGGGCTGTGTGAGTGAACACAAACATGTAAAGATGCCGAAGAACTAACCTGAAGATTGCTACATGCCTGCTGGACATTAATGACATATGGGAGGCTCGCTTGTTTCCTAGGAGTGTGAAATGTTGCCAATTCAAACATGCATTTATCCTAAATACTCCAGAGGGATTTTTCACACAAATGAACTTCTAAACATAGTTAAATAGTTGTGGTCCCCCCTCCTCCCACACACACACTCCATAGGATCTTGCTCTTGGAGGTCAGGCTGGCTGNCTCCAAATTCCTGATCCTCCTACTTCAGCATCCTGCGTACTATGCCACCATGCCTAGCTTTAAAATAAACTTTTAATTGAAGTATAACGTGCATGTGAAAACGGCTCAGTACAGAAGTGTACATAGTCTAAGTGATTTCACATAATAAGCACACACATGCAACAGCCACTGCTATGAAGAAGCAGGCTCCCTCATGCCCACCTCATCCCTGTTCTCCATCCATCCCCAGATAGGCAGCACCCTGATTTCTGCCACCAGTGATTTCTTTCACCCGGTTTGCACCATGTCTAAGTGGAATACTGAAGTATCCCTTTGTCTGGCTTCTTTACTCCATGTTAGCAATCACTGCTTACATCGTTCTACGCTGTGGAGGTTTACTCATGTTTGTTGTCCTATGGTATGGCACTGTACTGTGTTGAATAAATATACTGTAATCAGTATGCCTCTGCATTCCTCCATGATGAGATATGCCATATCTTCTCCAGCATTGACAATTGCGTTCTTTTCCTCTAGGATTGTGGGTAGTGATACTTCACTGTGGTTTTAGCGTGCAATTCCAAGTATTTTTCACATGCTAATTGGTCCTTTGGATATCATCTTGTATAAAGTGTGTACCTTTTACATTTTGTTTTTCTTTTCTTTGTGGACTTTTAATTTTTAAAAGTGATTCACAGGAATTTAAAATATGGAAAGTGCATGAGAACTTCTTCGGGTATGTGCGATGCAAATATCTTCTCCCAGACCTCGAAGGTGAAGGCTTTTAAAGGAGGGCTGAGAACTTGGATCTAGGTGAAGGGATCCAGATCTTGTCACCTTTAAATCTGTTACAACTTTCTCGCAGTGGGATTATACAATTGACTGGGTGTGCCCAAGAAACTTTGACCCCTTCCATAATTCATGTTGAAAGCTCATCCCCTCCAGAGCCCAGGTGTTGAACCGGTGAAAGGATTTTTAAAAGGGTGGGTGGGATTTGAAGAGATGATGAGGCCAGCAGGACTCCTTCCTTGTTAATGTNTTTTCAACCCTATGAAAGATGCTTCATGGAGCAGGTGACAAATTGCTTTTCCATAATTTGCTTTGTGAGGACATAACAAATTCCTCACCAGGCCAAATATGGGCACTGTGTTCTTGGACATCTCTCCAGAACTATAAGAAATAACTTTCTGTTCTCCATGAATCACTCAGTCCTGGGCATTTTGTTTTTAGCATGACAAAATGTACCCAGGCAGACTTTCAGAGGGCAGATCATTTAAGATAGATTTTGACAGAGATTGGAAACGGAGGTTAATCTGAGTTAAATGAATGGCATAGAAGGACTAGCACTGTACAGCAATAACAGAAGGCAGACAGGGCCATCTTTGGGAAGTACAGAAGGGTTTTAAGAGCACAGGATACAAGGGGGAGGTTGGGAGAAGCTGATGCAAAGTGAGGCTAAGACTGCGTCCATCTGGAAGCCACTTTTGTGGAGGTCTGCAAACCCTGGCTGAGGAGAGGACTTAATGCAGCATGTCCTGTTAGCCACCAGGGCTCCTTGTCCCTGGTAAGAGCGCTGCAGCCTCCACAGACTTCCTACTATGGTGCCAGTGCTCGGGGAGCGGCTTTGGGAGCTGCTTCACTTTCAGCTTTTGTATTAGGGGATTGTAGACACCAGGGGCTTCCTGCCAATGGGAGGTCTAACCCAGAGTGTCTGCTTGAGTGCTGTGCTTGGGATGAATCCCAGGTTCAGGGTAGGGACGGGAATTCCTTTCTGACCCTGGGGCACAACCAGTTTACGCTCAGGGTCCTGGAATTTAATTACCCATCTTATCTCAGCTTGCATAGCTGCAACCACGGCTCATAGCTACAAAAGTATCTGGTTCCTTACAATCCAGCCAGCAGCCATAGCNTGGTGCCCTCCTGACAGTGATTAATTGGGAAGGGTGGGACCTGGGGAAATCCTTTCTCCTCCCTTCAGTTCTGCCAACTTGGCTTTGAACCCACAAGAGTACTTTTAGACAAAGATTACGCCTGCTCCCCCCTTTCTTACCCTTACCTTCTCCCTGTGTTGTATATTCTATTTGGCACTCTCGTGAGTTTACATTTGTCAGGTTAACTATGACCCACATTTTCCTATGTGCTCCATTGGCCTTCTGTGTGATTTATTCTTCCTTCTTTGAGCTCTTGACGATGAAATTAGCAGCTCTGAACATTCTCCTTTGTTCTAAGGTTTGTGGAGAGGCTCTTCATTGCTCCTCCCAGGATATAAGTGCACTTGTATGTTTTTCTTAAAATGTCGAAAAGGAGATAAGCTAGAACCTTTGAGCTGAATGAGCTCTAACTATCTAAGTATTGCAGAGCAATATTGCACACATTCCTTTGTTTGGGGCTTCATTCATTCAGGGTGGTGCCTAACACAATCGTTTGTTTAATGGCTTCTATATATCCGTGTTAGTACACTTTCTATTTTCATGACAAAATGCCAGAGAAAGTAATTTGAAATAAGGAAATATTTATTTTAGGTCANAGTTTCAAAAATTTTGGTTAAAGTTAGCTAGAGCCATTGTTTTAGGCCTGAAGTAAGG
>LZPO01027424.1:151735-166735 GCA_001675575.1 Neotoma lepida | reverse complement strand
GGAAGGCAATGGGCTTTGAGGTTTCAGATGCTCAAGCCAGGTCCAATGTTTTGTACAGCAATTTTGCTCAGTGGCTAGTAATATAGCACAAACAGGGCAACTGGAGTAGAAACTGTGAAGTTCCAATAATCCCTTCTTCTCTATCTTCATAAGCATTTACAGTATGCTTGCAATGTACTGTGTGCTTTATAATTTTTTTGTAATTAAGAAGATAAAATGCTACTTTTACAAGTCATGTTGTACCTTTTTGTGCTGGTTAGTTCCTGTCAACTTGACACAAACCTAGAGTCACCTGGGAAGAAGAAACCTTAACTGAAGAGTTGCCTTGATCATGTTGGCCTGTGGACATACCTGTGGATCATTTTGTTGGTTGCTAATTGATGTAGGAGGTCCCAGTNCACTGTGGGTGGAACCATTCCTGCGCATGTGGGCTGGGCTGTGTGAGAAAGGTAGTTGAACAAAACCAATTAGTAGCATTTCTCTATGGTCTCTGCTTCAGTTCCTGCCTCCAGGTTCCTGTCTTAAGTGCCTGCCTTGGCTACCCTTGATGATGGACTATAACCTGTAAGCCAAACAAACCCTTTTCTCCCTTTGTCTGTTGTCAACTTGATACCAGGTAGAGTCATCTGGGAAGAGGGCATCTCAGCTGAGAAATTCCCCCATCAAATGGCCTGTAGGCAAGTGGGGGGGGAATTTTCTTAACTAATGATTGATGTTGGAGAGCCTAGACCACTCTAGGTAGTGCTCCCCTGGGCAAGTGGTCCTCAGAACACAGGCTGAGCAGGTCATGAAGACTAAGCCAGTATCATCTTTCCTCTATGGCCCCCATTTCATTCCTGCCTCCAGGTTCCTGCCCCAACTTCCCTCAGTGATGGATTCTGACCTGGAAGTTGTAAGATGAATAAATCCTTTTCCTCTTAAGTTGATTTTTGNTCAGTGTTTTATTGCCACAGGATATCTTACTAATACACATTTCTACTTAATAAACATTTATTAATTGCTTCATGATTATAAAGCATTATATTGGGTGATATGTTGACTACAAAGTGATGAAGACCATATTCCTAAGGATAATAAGATGTCTACAAAACAGAAACTTNGAAGGACCACAAAGAAGCCTAGAGAATGTACTTCAGAAGATGAGCTAAGGAAAGACGCACTGGGGCTGGAAGTTTAACAGGTGTGCTTTCTGAAAGAGATGGAAGCTGAGTTTGTACCTGAAGAATGGGGAGGANTTTTAGACCCAGACATGAAAGACCAAGGCCCTGCCAGATGGCATGATGTCAGAAGGCCAACGGAGGTGGAAGAGCAGGGACGTGTCTTTTAGGGAGTCAACTGCTCAATCACTCACTTTTTCTGGAGTGGTATTTTTCAAATATGGATCATGAGATTAGTATGATAACATCAATTGCTTTAAGGAATAGAAGCTGTGAGAGTGCATTGCAATTCAGGTGTTGCTTGCCAAAATTTCTGCATATATGTAAGTATACACATGCACACATATGTGTACAGTAGTTCTCTTGGTAAAATGCACTTATTATGGATCATGGTGAAAATATATGTAAGCATCTTTGGCAAGAATCACAAAACTTTTCATAAAAGGCAAGATTGTAAATTATTTTAGGCTTTGCCAGCCATAAGGCTTTATGGGGTCTCTGTCAAAACTACTCAGCTCTATGACCGTAGCACAAAGTAGTCACAGATGATGAATAGACAGACCAGCATGACTATCCCCCAATAAAGTGTTAGTCCTGGACATAAGCATGAGTTCAGAGTTTGCCCAANCGCTGTCATTTGCTACCTCTGAACACAGGGCCAGGTAAAAGGGAGAGTTTCAAGAGACAGAACTGGAAATATCACGAGAAGGGAGTTTCTGAAGCCTATTGCCTTAGCTATTGAGTCCCAATAAGACACAGCTTAGACTCTCAGCTCGCTGGCAGTGGGAAAGCCACATTCCACACATGTGGGGAGGTCAGCCTGCAGGAGCTTCCAGCAAGCTTTGTTTTGAGATAGTGATGCTGACTGCAACATGAAGGCCGGACTGGATGGGGATTTTAAAAGCTTTCACTTTTGGAGTTGCCTGTCATTTTCCTTTCAAGGAACACAGGAGATTTTTTTTTTTTTTTTCATGTCAAGGGCTTTAAAATTGTTGCATCTTCTGCCATTTTGGCAGGTTAAAAATGTTATCCTACTTTGATAGATGAAGTCTCTGAGCCCAAGGGATAGTGAAATGGCTCTCCCAGGGTGCTGGAGCCTGGAAGAAGTCTGCAGTTTCATTAAATCTAGCAGAACTAAAAGATGTTTCTTGGTCTCTTTGGTGTACACTGCCTCCACCATGCTTGTCAATCTTTCCATGAAAATAATGACTCCTTCTGCCTCTGAAACAGCTGAAAGTATGTGACCACTCTAGTGCCTGCAGGAACATGGTGCTGAATCTAGAACAGAGAAATGGCTTCATTCAGCTCTTGTATCAGGCTTCCTTAATACCAGGTCTTAGAAAGGCTCTGAGCTGGCTGTATCAGAATCACAGAGAAGCTTGGTTGTGTGTGTGTATGTGTGTGTGTGTGTGTGTGTGTGTTTCTATCATATACAAACTTTGAATCCCTGAGAGTAATTCAAAATGGTGCCATGGGTCTTTGCATTTTAAAGAAAAATATGATTAAGTAGTTCTGGTGTACATCCAGAGACAGGGACGAGATATCAGTGTTTTTGCTTTGCATCAGGGCTGGGAGAAAGAGTGTGTCTGAGATTCCACACTGAGTTGAACTAAGCAGTACAAGGACACAGGGAAAGAAGGCTTGTGACTCACATCCAGGACTCTTGTTTGACACTGAAGGCCAACCAAGTGGCTTCTATGNCCCTCANTTCCAACTCGTAAATATTGGTCTATCATAAGAGCTATCTCTCTATGTTAGAGCATGGCTTTCATAGGAAGAGAACTGAGACATAAAAAGACTCAGAAGANCTTCTAAATTATACTTCAGCTTTCCAAAGCAGAAGCCTTTGCCAGTGTCCCTGGGGCATGGAACCATGTACCAACTAGGAATGTACAATGCAGCGCCAAGAAAGCTTGGAAATAAGATTCCACCTCAGCTCAAGGATGCCAAGACATTGCCCAGGGTTAGGCCCCCAGGGAGCAAGATATATCCTGAATAGAAATGTCCCTGCTGGCATCTCTGGTTCTCAGGGTGTGCCAGAGTAGCAAGCTGGTGAACAGACTGTCTCTTATACACATCTAGATGTGTATAAGAGACAGGTCCAGGTGCCAGGCAGTAGGAACCTGCATTCATTGCTCTACCAAAGACACTGAATAATAGAAGCCAAGTCATCTTTTGTATTAGGACCAGGTGTCCACCCATGTCCCAGGAAGGATCTAGAAAGCTGCTTTCCTGGGGGTGGGGACACTCTGTACATACTCAGTCAAACAGAAGATTATTCATCTAAATGGCATTTGGGCTTCTTCTTCCAATTTTAAAGGAATCTGGGCTTATTCCAAACACAAAGAGAATGTACTAATATTCTAAAATTAGGAATTTTTTAAAAAGCCAAAACTTGAGGAAATTTTTTTTTGCATTGTTGAAAATGTTCCTCCATTTTTTCATCATTAGCATCAGATTTCTAAGAGGCCATGTTGTTTTCAGAGCACATGGATTGTCCTAGCTTAGAGTTTGTGAGTTTGTCCTGTGGCAGGCAATGCTGAAGAACTGCCCTCTAAGTCAAGATCTCCAAGCTTGACTGAAGCGTGATCCTAATTAGTCTTATCAATAAAGACCAGGAGTCANATATCAGGGTAAAAGCTGAAAGATCAGAGAAGCAGAGCAGCAGCCACCAGAGAGTTCTTACCTCTCTCAATCCTTGGACCAAAAGGGGCTGAGCTCTTGTCTCCACCCACCTTATATTCCTGTCNCCACNGCCTGATTGTGCTGGGNTTACAGACATGAGCCTCCCAAGTGCTGGGATCAAGGGCCTGAGCCTCCCAANCGCTGGGATTAAAAGTGTGAGCCACCACCACGTGTCCNCTATGGTTAACCAGTGGCTAGCTCCTCCCTCTGATCTCCAGGCAAGCTTTATTGGTCAGAACACAAACAAGATAATATACAACACTTGACCACCAACTTTAGTACTGTCACTTGCATAGCAGCAAAGGCTCTCATACCTGCCAAAGAAAACCATGCAGTACAACAGTATTGATTGTTTCTGAGCAAGTATGCTATGTTGAATTTTCTAGAATAATAGCTTTGTTTGTTTGTTTAAATGAGTCAAGGCATTCCTAAGCTATTTATGCATCCATTTCTTTATGGAAATTTGGAATTACATACAGAACTCCCGACAGTAACACACTTACCCAGATTGTCCCACTGGATTTTTGCCCTGTAAATTCTTGAGTACAGCATCATGTTCTTGAACTAGCAGTTTTCACATCTNGGGTTTTAGCATAACAGAAAGAGGCCTGTGGCTTGCGTTGTCACAGAGAATCTTCAGTACCCTTCCGATTTTCTGAGGTCTGTGGGATTTCTCTGCTTGTCATGTGGGTACTGTAAATGTCCTGAGGATAGGGGCCATGTCTGTCTTCTTCAGACCTCATTCTTTGATATAAAATAGGTGTCAAGTAAATGCTTCCAGGACCCGTAGAAAAGCAGAAAGGTAGGTGGAGGATTTCAACTTTGCTATTTCTTCCTCTCATCTGTAATTATATTTTTACCATTCTCATGTGGTTGTGTTTGTTAAGATCTGGAAATACGGGTAGGCCAACATTTTGGAGGACTCACAGGAACAATTCAAATATGCACACAAACCATACGAGTATAGCCCAGTTGCAAGAGGATGTAATAAAGAAGATAAAAAGAAAATAATATAAAATTATAAAACTAAGTTTTGATGCTTTTTGCTGTCTTATCATTACCAGCACAAATTTCATACCCGATAAAACAGTTCTAGAAAGATCTCCCCTTCCAAAACCCATACTCATGGTCGGATTTTAAAGTGTTGTAGTTTGTACCATTAACTTCTCCATTTCTGTGTGGGTGCTGACACTAACTGGGATATGTCTATGGGCTGCTTCCAGCTTTTGTGATTCGGTTCTTAATGTTACTAAAGCTTAGTGTCTTTAGCACAATCATCCTGGGATCTGCTGTCTTGTCTTTGCCTTATTGACTTGATTCTTCAATTCCTTTGCATAAGGAAATTTTATTGCCCCCAGTAGTTGTACAGTTTATAGCAGTCTTGGGCCATTCTCCTTCATTTCTCCTCTCACTACATATGAGCTACATACATCTTAAGACTGAGTTCACAACAGTGCTGTGCCACAGATACTGAGTAGGCCTAAGTCTCCCATGTTGTCCAACTATTTTATGTTTCTCCAAGTCAAATGAAGGAAAGCTTATGTTTGCTCCCTTCCAAGGAGACTTAATTTCACATTTGTCTGTTTTCAATTCTGCCCAGTCAGCAGGAGAAAGAAAGAGGCCAATGTATCTCTGAGTTTCAGATGATCAAGTACAGTGATTTTTCTTCTCTGTGGCCAGTGCTTCTAAATTTGGCTAGATTGCAAAAGGGGTGAACCATTGTGATGACAGCATTATCAGGGCTGGGAGAGCAGTTTCTCTGCAGGACTGTTAGAAATGGGCTGTGTGCAATTCAGTCTAGGTTAGGCAGAGTGTAGAGGCACTGTGATTGACATCCCCAAAGAGCCTCCTTGTAGAGTTGGAAAATTGAAACTACTTTTTGGATTCTCTACAAGCCATCACCCGCTGTGTTGGAAACAAAGCTCCCATTGGAGTGGGAGGAGTGTGTCCATCACATGACCCCTTTCCATGAGATTTTCATGGGACATGTTCCATGGACTGCTCAGTTAATACTGCATGTTGATCTTGGAAAGTGATGAGAGTGTTGTTTAAATGGATTGATGCCTTTGAGCTACATCTACACTTTCCAGTGCATTCTGGGACCTAGAGCCTAGGAGATCATGGCCATTGCTCAAAGGCTTAGGACTTCCAAATAGAATGAGCATTACTTTGCACAGTGTCTGTTAAGAGGCTTTTAAAGAAGGTGTCTTGTCCTTTGGGATTTAGATGCAATTCCTAAAATTGTGCTTTGAGCCTCCCTAATGGGTTTTGGGAGATTAGTAGTCACTAAGGGGCCTTATTGAAGAGGGAATGCAATGACTGAGGGAAAGGTCTTTAGCCTGAAAGCCATTGGGGATATTCCTGGTTTGCATATGACTTGTTGGAAACAATTCATAGAGAGTTACATTTTTCCTATGAGCCTTGGTAACACAGAAATNATGTGGGGTATATAAATTAAGAGATCTGTATTCTAGGGCTAGTGTATTCCTGTGAGGGAAGTGCGTTCACTGGATGACCATGAAACTGCTAACATGCTCTGTTCTCTAACCTGGAGAGTCAATTGACTAGGAATGAGTAAATAAAGTAATGCTAATATATGTTAATTATGGACGGCTCCTAAGCAATAGACACAATAGCATGGCACCAGGAGCTGGCAGAGCTAGCTCTAGTCTTGACACCCTTGCTCTGCAGTTTTGTTGACTTAGATGGACAGCTTTGCTTTTCTGCACCTCCATCTTCTCACTGGTGAGATGAATCCTCTCAAGCAGTGGAGTTTCCACCATTGTAATAGGTAATTACAGTTTCCGCCATTGTAATAGGAGCTTGCTCTCGCTAGCCTCACTTTTAGGGAGGAGCCAGAGGTTCATGCTGTCATTCATTTATTCACCCAGCAAATGTTTCCTTCATACCTTTCAGGAGCCAGGCCAGGAATACAGTGAAGAGAAGTTCTAGNTGTAAGTCCTTCCTCTGTNGAGTTTGCAAGGCAGTGCTAAAAGGATGATTAGCCTGATCATGTTGCATGCGATATCATTATCACACTGTGTTTTTCATATGGTTCATCTATTACTATAACGCTGACTTCTCAAGACCCATGGAGCCTACAGTGCAGAGGACATGAGGGCAGCGGTTGCTGCCACATGGCCTTTCTGAACTCACAGCAGGCTCTGACCCTATTCCAGGCAGGTGAGCTTTGTTCACCCACTGATGAACATCTGTGCATTTTGGAACATTTATCTTCAGGCATAGACAGGTGACTGTTTTTTTTTCAGTGAGCCTTCCTTTCTACCAGATGTGAAAGAGTTGAATAGAATTAGTTTGAGAAATGGATAAAACAAATTGTGTCACAATTCTTTAGCACATTCTGGAGTCTATCCAGAAGGATGACGATCCCCTTGTTTTATTTCATGGTCCTGCTGTGTAAAGAAGATAAATCCCTGTGTTGGGCAGATGATGTGAAGATGGAGAGAATATCACAAATGAATAAGAATTACAAGTGAGTAGATAGGAGCTCCTGAGATACTGAGAGTGAAAGGAGAGAATAGCACATCCATGCCCCAGGTCCTTAGATGGATGGCCTCAGTCACCCTCTCACCACCTGGTCCCTTTGCCTGCTTTCTTCTGGGACTGCTGTCATCACTGTACCCTTCNAGTAGTCAGGAAGGNCNTAGATTGTTGGAGCCAAGCTGCCCAGATTCAAACCTTCTTTTTGTTACTTACTGGCTGTGTGACCTCAAATGGATGGCTTTGCTCCATCCCTTGTCTCTAAGAAAGGATTGTCAAATTGTAAAACTTAGGAAAGAAATGTATGAAGCAGCTGATGATGGTGCCTGGTCCTCACTGTTATCATAGAANNGAATTTACTCTGCTCNTAATTTCTGCTTTCATAGTTAGTGTGATGTTTAGCTATATACTTGTATGGGTGTATATGCCATGTGTCATTTTGGGTTCCAGGGAGTGTGTGTGCAGAGGCACATGCCAAATGTGCATGTTTCCTAAAAATTACCCAGACCCCCTTTGGACAAGTGGTCCTTTCTATTNGATGGCCACTGTTCTGCCTTGCCAGGAACTTAGAAGCTTCTTAGGAGATGGGACTTCTCACACTCAAACTGGCAAAGTTCTAGAATGAATCAGTCATTCCAAAACAGGCCAAGTCCTCACTTTTCCAGATGCAAAGGACAGAAAGAAACCATAAGACTGGAGGGAGAATCACCCACATGACAAGGCCAGGGCAGTGGTGTCTCTTGAACTGGAAGGCAGTAGCTATTATCTTTGTCCCAACTTAGAGCAAAGGAGGCAGACATGAACCCCTAAGCCAGCATGAGAGTGCACTTCCTCCCCAAGCAGCCTCTCTCAGCCCTGGCTGCCTAGGACACTCACCCAGGGAACACTCACCCAGGGAACACTCACCCAGGGAGCTATTAGAAAGGATTCCCAATGCCTGGTGTGACTGGTCCTATGGGGACCTGAACATGGACGGTTTTTAAAGTTCTCCAGTGACTGTAACTTGCCATCCAGGGTTGTGTTAGAGTTCAGTCACAATCTTGACAGCCCTGCTGTGCCAGATGCAAGTACAGGATACCTTGGATTTCCTAGCTGTGCCAGGTAAGAGTGCAGGATACCCTGGATTTCCTAGCTGATAGATTCAAGATTCCTGAGGTTTAGTTGTGCTGATTTGACCCAGTAGCAACAAATATGTGTGTGATGCTTTATTGATTTGCTCATTTAAAGAAATTCCTTCGGGCAGTGGTGGCGCACNCCTTTAATCCCAGCACTCGGGAGGCAGAGGCAGGTGGATCTCTGTGAGTTCGAAGCCAGCCTGGGCTACCGAGTGAGTTCCAGGAAAGGCGCCGCCAAAGCTACACAGAGAAACCCTGTCTCGAAAAACAAAACAAAACAAAACAAAAAAGAAAAAATAAAGAAATTCCTTCTACTTTTCCTTTATTGCCCTCTTTTATTATTATTTTTCCTATCTCTTCTCCCCTCTGGTGAGTACAGTATGTACGTTGGTGACTGCTGACCCTGAGGAACTGATGGTGGTGGTGGTGGTGGTGGTGGTGGTGGTGGTGGTGGTGTGCATGTATAATGTAGGGGGCATGTGTGTGGAGGTCAAAGAACAACTTTTGGGCATTGGTTCTCCCCTTCCCCTGTAGATTCTAGGGATCACGTTCAGATCATCAGGCTTGTGTGGCAGATACTTTTACCCACTGAAACATCACACAGGCCCAAGGAACGTGGTTTTAAAGATTGAAAATGTTCCAGGTCTGATTTGAGTAGAGAGGGGTCAGTGATATTTGTGACAGGAAAATAAATCCCTTTCTGNGCTGCCTTTTGCTGGAGTCTGGCAGCAAAGANCTGTGGCCCATTCTTCTGGCATGATGGCTGTGGTGCAGGCTGGGCAGATGAAGGTGAGGTGGGCTTGGGTCAGGCTGGCTTGAATAGAGGAAGGAAAGCTGAGTGGCACTTTTAGACTTTTGAAATTGGGGCTAAATTCTCCTCACTTTGTCCCAATCAAATGGCAGGCTTTGGCTGTATGGCCAGCCAGAAGCTAAAGGAACCAAGCTTCNAAAACTGTACTGGTGTTACTCAGGACCCCAAAGGTGACATCCCCTCCCCAGCCACGAAAAGACAGGAAGGATACAGATAAGCATATTGCAGAGTGAAAGAAACCCACCTCAAAAGGTTGCATACTGGCTGAATCCAACCANGTGACATTCTGGAACACATGTGTTCCACATCTGAATCTCTATGCATCACTNACAAATTTTAAAAAATTGAAGTTTTCTTTTCAAAGTAATATGTATATATTTATTTTAAAAATAAAACAAGAGACAGTGAAGAAAATCAACTAGCATTCTGACATTTCAGAGCTATATAATATATATAATATATAGTTCTGTTATCCACCTGTGCCCACATGTGTTCATGTACTTCCCACCAGAATACACCTGATATTATTTTTGCTAAACTAATGTTTCCATTTATTAAAATTGCATGAGCATCANTCTATGTTACTAAAGACTCTTATTTAATATTTTGTCTATACAAGAAGTTTGCCTTTGGCTTTTTCACAATTACTCTGTTGTTCAACAATTAATATTTATTCTTCNAAGTTTTTCATCTAAGTTATCTCCATTAGTGAATGTCNGNAAGAGTAAAGGCTAAGAAAGNGGACAGCAGAGCCCAGAGGCCACCAGCATGTAAAGGCTTTTGGTCATTNTTATCAAACCACTGAACCAAACTGCCTCATCTACATTGGTGCTTTACTCTTGCTGGNAAGTTCCTTTTGAAGCCAGCCTTTGCTAGTGTGGCAGCCTCCGAGTGCTGCCCCACTCCATTGGCTTTTCCCTGACCACAGGAGGACTGAACATTTGTTCAGATGTTTGCTGGCCATTGTTATTTTCCTCTTGACTAGTTTCAGCTAGTTTGGGATGTGGCTTATGGTGCTGTGGCCTCAAAAGAAAAGAGCTTGCTTGTGCCTTTCCCACAGCTGTCTATTAGGGTTCCCCTCTTATTGAATCCTGGAAACATTTTACAGTATTCAGTTCACTATTTATGTCCTATATTTCTATCTATCTATCATCTATCTATCTATCTATCTATCTATCTATCTATCTATCTATCTATCTATCTATCTATCTATCTCTTTCTATCTATATATCTATCATCTATCTATCTATCCATCTATCCATCTATTTATCTATCCATCTGTCTATAGTGTGTGTTTGTGTACATTTCCCCCTGTTTATAGTAGGCTTTTAGAAAACTCCTTGCTTCTTTGTGCATTCATATTCCTTACATAATTTACCTGACACTGATAGGGCATTGGAGTTCACTTGCCTTAAAGATGTGTTAAAGGATGCCACCCCCACCAAGCACTGTGATCATCCAAAGGCAACATCTAAATAATTGCAGCATTGTTTCTTGTCTCTCTCACGTCTTCAATGAACCAGAGAGCACAGCTAACTTCACTTGATCATCGGCCCCTTATGATTCTTGGCAAATGCTACCCCTGTTGGCAAAGATGTCCAGGCCAGCTCACAATTTACTGCATGTTATTTGCNGATGACTGGGGTGGGTTTTATCCATCTAAAAGAATTCCATGTCTCCATGCCACTAAATTCTGACATCTTTCTTAAGGACTTAACAGCATCTGATGGTTCTATCTCTGGTAATGTGATCCAGCTGGAGATCCAAGGTATGCAGAGCTCTTTTTTAGACAAAAGGGTATTTTTCTCCAGCCAGTAAGTAAAAGTGNCTTTTTTTTCAGCTATAAAAGGACAAGAGGGGTTGAGATGATTGCACTAGGCAGGGTGTCCTAGGCTTGTTGTTTTGGCAGCTGGCCATATTGCTATGCCTCTGAGTCTTCCAAATTTCTTCCATTTTTTGTAGCAGCATGAAGAGCTCACTGGCTGGGACAAGTCTCTTTATGGTGTGATGATTAATGCCCAGGGTGTTCTTAACCTGGAGCCAGCCACAGTGGGACATCCAACAGTGTCATTGGCAGACCATCGATTAGCAGACCATCGATTAGCATGTGTTAAGAACTAAGGACCAAAAACGTGACTCTTCTTCCTATTGATTTAAGTTACTTTGCTGCCCTCTCTGGTTACATGTTTTTCTCCCTTAGAGAAAATATTTAACATTTAGTACTGTAAGTAGAAAACAATGGTAAACAGTCTGTAGTTTCAGCTTTAGTCCTTACAGATGTTTGACTTAACTAAGAAAACATTTTGTCTCATTTTCAAAGTTTTAAGAGCTCCGTGACATAAGTCTGCTTTGTTGATTTTCATCACCTTAAAACCAGGAATGAGCTTGTCCATTCTCGCTGCCTGATTGCAATAGGAAATGCTTCACTTTTGGTCCCAGTCTCATTTCCTAAGATGTTGCTATTGCTAGGGTCAGAAGAAGAAAGGCTCGTGTTAATAACAGAATGACTTGTTTTAAAACAAGTATTGAGGAATCAGCATTGTAGTCACCTTATGAGAATTACTCTCAGCCACAAGCCTCTGTGATATCTCAGTCACTTCTAAATACTTACATATATTTAGTTGATTCATCCCAGAAGAAGCCATGGGATAGAGGCTCTTACTGTTCTTGTAGTATAAACAAGTATAGCAAACAGAAGTAGGTAGCTAAGATAGGATCTGAACATGCAAATTGGTCTCTAGAATCTGCCTCCCCTCACTGCCTTTTAAAAGACATGGCCTTGTTATGTTACCTGGGCTGACTTCGAACTTCCAATGTTGCCCCACCTTTATTGAGTAGCTGGGAATACAGGCAAGCACCACCATCCTAGTGCCTGCCNTTTGAACTTGATTAAATTGTTACAGGATCACAAGATTGGTGGTAGTACCACTATATTACAGATGAGAAATTGAGGCTTGGAAGGATTAGCAACTTTTTTGTTTGTTTTTGTTTTTTTGAGACAGGGTTTCTCTGTGTAGCCCTGGCCATCCTGGAACTCACTCTGTAGACCAGACTGGCCTCAAACTCAGAGATTCGCTTGCCTCTGCCTCCCGAGGGCTGAGATTAAAGGCNTGCNNCACCACCTGACAGAGGCTAGTACCTTCTAAATAATGTTTCACACCTGGCAAGCAGCAGAGGTTGGTTGGGCTCCTCATTCCAAAGCCTCCCCCAGGCTTTCTCACATTGCAGCACGTTCCTTTGAATTCAGCGCTTTGTCTACCTCAGAGAAAGCTTGTGGCTGACCAAGAGACAAATGTTAAATGTATCTGCAACACACACTCCTGGGTCCACGTGGCACAGTGAACTCCCTGTTCAGCCTGTATGAGTTATTTGTATAAGGGTCACAGTCAGAAATGGTTCTCTTTTCTGTAGAAATAGCTGCAGGATTCAGCTTTTCAGTCATCCNTGCCTCTGGGACTTTGGGTTTGCTGTCCTTTGGCTGGGATGCCTTCTTCTCTAGATGTCNGTGTCCATTTCATCATCCTGCTGTCACATCATTCTCAGGTGTGATCAACTCACTGAACCTGACCCTCACAGCTGCGTTAGTCTCCAGGGTTGCTGTAATGGTTCAGCACAAGCTCAATTAAGGAAATGCCTTCAGAAGACTGGNCTGTAGGCAAGTCTGTGGGGCATTTTCTTAATTAGTGACTGATGTGGAAAGGCCTGGCCCATTGTGGGTGGGGCCATNCCTGGGCTGGTGGCCCTGGGTTCTGTAAGAAAGCAGGTTGAGCAAGCCATGAGGAGCAAATCAGTAAGCAGCTGCACCAGCTTCTGCCTCCAGGATCCTGCCCTGTTTGAGTTTCCTGTCCTGGCTTCCTCTGATGATCTACAGTGAGGGTAGTTTGAATGGCGTAAATGGACTCTCGTTAGTTCCAGAGCACTAAAGGCATCCAGTGTGAAGGTGCTGCCGGGGCCTGCTCCTGCTTCCACTGAGACTGTGGTGCTGTATCCCTTCTTATTTCTTCAGTTTCAGGTGCCTCTGTGTACTTCTTAGGTCACAGCAGTATAATTCCAGGCTCTGTGTCTGTAGCCTGTGGCTCCGTTTCTCCTTTTCCATGTCTTTGGTTAGAAGAACACTGTCATTGGAATTAGGACCCAACTGGATATTCCAGGATGACTTTATTTCAAGATCCCTAACTTAATTACACCTGCAAAGACCATTTCCTCCAAATAAATCCACATCCACAGGTTACAGAAGAATGTGTCTTTTGTGCTAACCACAGCCTCTATTGCTGCCTCTGACGCCAGTGTCTACTCTAATTTCTCCAAAGCATTTGTCTGTATTTGATGCACCATGTTCTTCTGTCTGTTTTTCTCTTGCCTGCCTCCATATACTTGAATTCAGACTTTAAATAAAGAACTTTTTTGCTCACTCCTTTGTCGCCAGGGTATGAAAAAAATGCTTAGATGATTGTAGGAGTTGTCAAGTATTTACTGAGTAAAAGGATGAATANAGGATGATATTCATATTCGTNTGTCATTTTGGGTCTTTAATTCCTTCAACAGTCTTTAGGATTTTATTATAGTTTTCTTGTTATATTATTTGAATTTCACTTACATATTTTTAAAGAATAAAATCCAAGTATATTATAACATGCCAACTCTGCACAGTGGGTAAAAATATACAGTCATTTCGACACAACTCCAAGTTGCTAAATGGTCTTGTTACCTTTGCTTTTCCCGGGGAGAGAACCCTCAACAGAGTCTCTCTTTTTGCCTTAGGATCTGATCACCTCCGAGAGAAAGATGGCCTCTGGGCTGTCTTGGTCTGGCTGTCCATTATTGCTGCCCGGAAGCAGAGCGTNGAGGAAATTGTTAGAGATCATTGGGCCAAATATGGCCGCCACTACTACTGCAGGTGAGAATGGGCAGGGTCTCTGCGTGTGTCTTGAGAACCACTGTGAGAGAGGTTTTCTAAACCTGATGGGATAGAATTTAAGAAGAAAGCATCTTTTAGAAACATCTGAGGGACTGGAAGGCTGGGGTTGACTGTTTGGGATTAGTATCAAGGGCTACTAAATTATGAAGGACAGATTTTACTTGCCCTGGTGACATCCCACNGTAACCTTTTCATTGAAACTATAAGGTAAGTGGGCGGTCATGCCAAGAGGGTATCAAAATGCCGAGCTTTGAGAAATTCCTTGTGCTCTCGGGGAGCTGTGAGTCCTGCAGTCAAAGCAGACACACTTCTTGCTTGTTCTATACGGATCTCTTAAAGAAGTGGGCAGACACAGAAGCCCACAATTTGATGTGTTTGAAATCTTCTCCCACTGTGGGTCACTGTCCATACAGTCAGAAGGATTCTGACGTGGCTGAGCCAGGACTCTTTGCCTGTCCCACATGGCTCAGCAGCCCCAGATTTTTGCTAGAGGCTTACCCTGATGAAAAGAGACACAGTGGAGGGAAGTATTATCTCTGAAGGAGGCAGATGAAAGAATGGTGGGCCAGAACTCAGGGTNGTTGGTCTATCCCTTTCCTCTTGATGAAGTAAGAAAGTGTAAGAACATTCCAAGGTTATGCCACCTAGNTGTGTGCCAGGTTTGTGTGCCTACTCCCAAGCCATGCTTGTGGGAAAGGGTGGTAGAAAAACTAGTTGACTATGAAGCAACTATGTGTGGGGCAAGGAGCCTCTGACTCTGCTAAAGACAGAGGTTGTGACTCATTTTGCTTCTCTCGTGTGCAGTTATCAGCT
>LZPO01027424.1:97415-122722 GCA_001675575.1 Neotoma lepida | reverse complement strand
TGAGACGTGCCATTCTCACGTGATACACATAGTTCAAAACAAAAACAATTAAACGAGTGGAAGGAAACAAAACATTTGAGTTCTGTTCCTTCTGATGCTCTACTGATTTTCTAAAATTAAGAGACAATTTCAGCGCTTACCAGGTTCATGTTGAGCCTCAGCATTGCTGTGTCCAGAGCACCTTTTAACCAGCTGGTGGTTAACCTTGCACTGTTTATGTCTAGAAATCATCAAATCTTGCTGGGTCTTGTTTACTCAGCCTCACAAGAAAGCATGAATGAATTTGTGCTGGTCATCCAAGTACAGAAGGTCACTAGTCACAACTACTCTTGCCAGATGAATGGGTCTGACAAGCTGTGACCAGTACCATCTGACTTTTCTAGCGTCGTGTTTGTTCTAGCCCTGCTACACAACACAACATTGTAGCACCTTTTTCATAGACAGCTACACAAGTCTCATGGCTGGTGGTGATTCGGGATTTCTTTGAAGTAGTGCCTTTTGGTGTGGCTGGTAAATCATTGCCGTTGCTCATCAACAGGAGTGTATCACAGCACATGAATGCTAACAGGGAACCTGGGCAGTGCCTGAGACCTTTGGCAGAAAGTCCCAGACTCAGCTGGCACCTGGAGAGGGCACTGCCAGGCTTCACTATAGCCATGCACCAGCATGGGAGATGGCATCCACTGTCAGAGAAGAGGTCAGCTGGCTCAGCTCTCCTTAGCCTCTTGGCTGGTTTTAAGTTTGCCATCCTAGTGCCCTGTTGAGAAATCCTATGCAAGATACTCAACACGGAGTCCCTTGTTTTTGCTTCTCAGTAATGCCGGGATCTAAGGGGAGCTTGGAGTGGGGGTGGGGTATTTTGATGGCAGTATACTAGGTCTTTGGAAGGAGGAAAGGGAAAAAGGGGGTAATGAAGTTCTGGTTTTAAGTAGTCTGGGGGACAGGGCTCATTTCAGAACACATCTGTTGGTAGAAATTGTCATGTGAGGCACTGTTTGGCTGGCTGGGGCCTGTGTAATCCACATAAGTTAGACGAGACCATGAGAGTGGCTTACAGTAATGGTTCCATTAGTGTCAGATATGAAAGGGCCAGCAAATCAGGAGATAACTGCCAGTGACAAAATGATTTATTACTCACAGTCTTGGAGAAGAGAGGGCACACATACCCCACCAGATCACGCAGAGTGTACAAGGGGGCAGCTGGGAGGCAGAAGAGGCAAGGGGAAACCTTGGGCTGAAGCTTCTATTATTTTTCTGTGATAAAAGTAGGCTAGGCCAGGCAAGCAAGTTTAGGACTGGTCAGTTTGGATAATTCCAGGAGGCTCTGTTCCAGAGCACAGGGCCTGTCCCTAACTGCTTTGTATATGGCTTTGCTTGTATATGCAGGGCAGGAAAATAGTGGCTTAAGAATGAACCTAATGAAGGGAGCCACTGGCCTGCAGGCGGTAAATACCTCTAAGACTTCTGGGAGGGCCATCTCTCCCGTATCAGTGAGGCCCCGGGATGTCAAAGTATCAGAATAAACAGACGAGCTGAATACAGAGGTAAAATGGCAAAGCCAATCAGTTCCTCAGGTGGCTAAAATTTGGGGAGATGCTCCGACGGGGCCTATGTTTTGTTTGTTTGTCTTTTACATACAGTTAGTGTCAGATTGATAGTCTCTGGGTCAGCNGTCAAGCTTCAGAGCCAGGAGTGTGGTTTTCAGCCCTGTTACTTCCATTTCCCATGAGACTGCACAGCTGAGCTTGTTTGAATAGCCGTCATTTAATCAGAGTACTCTAAATGGAACATTCAGATGCCTTTTATTTTATGGGATTTTTTTATAACAACCTGTAAATCAGATTATTCATGTAAAAAGTTTGCCCCATACATGGCTCATGAATTTGCTTAATAAACACCAGTTTTTGCCATTGTTTCCTCCCTCCCGTCTTTTTTTAATTAATGATAGTGTAGACAAGATTCTGCTCACATGAGGATAAAAGACTCTCTGGATAATTAGTAACTTTTTAAAAAATGGAATTAACCTGTCACTGGTGTCTAACTGGGTCTAGGGAGGCTTCCCTTGGAGCTGGCAATGTCTGAAAACCTGGCTCTTATGAGAGGCTACCAGGCCCTATGCCATGGCATTCTTCAGTACCTGTCTCTTATACACATCTAGATGTGTATAAGAGACAGCTTCAGTACTGTGCTGTGGGGAAGGGTTTGAAATGAACTTAAGAGTCTCTGCTAGTTCTTTTTTTTTTTTTACCATCTTTTAGGGCCCCCCCATCCACAGAGAGTGTGGAGCAAATTCAATGTCTTCCTGGCTCAGAGCAAGGTGTACGGAGTTGGGCTTGCTCAGTGATCCAATTTATCCAAGAAAATGTGCCATTTGTGGGCCATTTCTAATACATGAACATAATAAACACTCGAGGCGGTGTGAGATAGAGGGTGGGTTCATCAAAGGAAGAATTTCTGAAGTGTCTGTTGCTGGCCAGCAGGCATGTGCTTGTTAAATTTACAGAGTTGAACAGAAAAATGAGTCTCCTAAGAGCAGGTGCCGGCAAGCTTCCTCCAGAAATGTCTGTTAGTAAATTGTAGGGGCTGTGCTGCTAGCAGCATTAGTTTGTAGGAGCTGGTGTAACAGAGCACTGTAGACCGGTGGCTTGAACAGGAGAAACTCACCATGTCATGACTCTGGATAGAAGTTCAAGGTCCAGGTATCAAAAGGCTTGTTTCCTTCAAGGGCGGTGGTTCTCAACCTGTCCAGTGATCCTTTCACAGGGGTTGAATATCAGATATCCAGCATATCAGCTATTTATATTACGAGTCATAACAACAGCAAAATTACAGTTATGAAGTAGCAATGAAATAGTTTTATGGTTGGGGATCACCACAACGTGAAGAACTGTATTAAAGGGCTGCAACATTAGGAAGGTTGAGCCACTGCTCTAGAGCCTCTGACCCTAGACCTAGACCTCCCTTCTTGGTGTGAACACAGCTGTCTTCTCTGTCTCTGATGTTATCTCCTCTCTGTGTTTCTCTGTCCNAATTCCTGCTTTGTATAAGAGCAGCAGTCATGTCAGCTTCCCAACACTGTGACAAAATACCTGGGGCCATCAACTCAGAAGGAAAAAANCTTATGTATGGCTCATGGTTCCAGAGGCTTTAGTCCATGCTTGGTTTACTCTACTGCCTTCCAGTAGGGGCAGCACATCATGGTGGGATATGTGTGGCAGAGCAAGATTGCTTCCCTCATGATGGTCAGGAAGCTATTGTCACAATATTCCTTTTACTGGCAAGTGCCTGGTGTCCTAACTTTCTTTTACTAGACTCTACTTCCTAATAGTGCCCCAGACTGGAGACTGAGATTTTAACAACAGGACCTTTGGCAGACATTTAAAATTCAACTAATAGTGCATTTCGTAATGGAATTAGTGAACTTGTTTTGACTTAATGACATCTGTCTCCGAATAAGGTAGCATCCTGTGGTACTGGCAGTTGGGACTACAATGTAGGGATGTTGTGGGGGGGTGGGCACAATTCAACCCAAGACACTATTCACCTGGTCTGTATGCAGCTTTTTGACTGCTACAAAAGCAGTTACAGGTCTCTGTGAATAAATCAGTGAGGCTGGCATGCCAATAGAACTACATTTATGGATACCAAAACTTGAATTTCAAATTTTAACAAGTCACAATATCTTTGGATAAATTTTAAAAAATCAGTTAATAGCATAAAAACTGTTTTTAGTTCATAGGCTATACTGGAACTGAGTGGAGGCCAGGTTCAGACCCAGGACAGTACCATGTGTGCCTTTGCCTTATAGCTTCTGAACATGACAGCTGCACACAAATTCAGGTTGCATTTATGATGCATGTATGCAAATATCTTTGTCTAAAGATTTTATTTTATAGAAGGTAAAATTACAGGTCTGGAAAGATTACTCAGTGGTTAAGAACACTGGCTGCTCTTTCAGGGGGCCTATGTTCAATTTTCAGCATCTACATGACAATTCTAGTCCCAGGGGACTCTATCCCTCTTCTGGCCTCTGTGGCCACTGCATGTGTGTGGTGCATGGACATACATTCAGGCAAATATTAATACATATAAAATAAAAATAAATCAACTATTTTAAAAAGTAAAATTAGACTAGCATTTATGTGTACTTGTGACTCTGGATGAATTTCAAGATTTTTATAAAAATCTGCAAAATTGGCCTAATGAGATTGAATTTCTTAGCTTTTGATTATTAACCAAACATGAAAATGTTTTAAAGTATATTTGGCTTTTTAAGTCTAATTTTTTTCAGGTGTTTTGTTTCCTGTTGGAAAGTTTTCTTCTTCTTCTTCTTCTTCTTCTTCTTCTTCTTCTTCTTCTTCTTCTTCTTCTTCTTCTTCTTCTTCTTCTTCTTCTTCTTCTTCTTCTTCTTCTTNCTTCTTCTTCTTCTTCTTCTTCTTCTTCTTCTTCTTCTTCTTCTTCTTCTTCTTCTTCTTCTTCTTCTTCTTCTCTTCCTCCTCCTTCTCCTTTTCCTCCTTCTCCTCTTCCTCTTCTTTTCACTTTAAGCAGTTATTTCAACATGATTTTCAGAAGAATAATATTTTACTTATGCCAGAAGAAAAGGGTTAAATGGGATGGAGAAAGAAAAGTCTGGATGCTAACTGTGCCAAACTGTTAGAACACAGGCTTCTTCAGCAGCTGCCCAAGCTACACTAGTGTGAACAAGCTTCCCTTGAAGGGTCACCAGGGACAGATGCCTCAATGGGAACTCCCAGATTCACTTCCAAAGTCAGCATCCCCCAAAAGCCATGAGCCTGTCCTTTCTTTCTGTTCTTTGCTTTTAGGCATATATTCAGGAGCTACAGTCAGGATGGCTAGTGTGGTGTTCCCAAAATGCTAAGACACTTTGATGATGTAGTCCTGAGATTCTACAGCTGTACATGTCACACTGTCCCTGACTCTGTGGGCATTTGTCTATCGGTGAATCAAGCTGGTCACTCCCACTTAATANTTTCTAATTCGTACTAACAGGGCTCAGAATTGGCAGTTATTACAAATTCACTTTTAGCAAGTAAAAATTGATAAGNAATTACAAAACAAATATACTTTTAGGCTTGTCAAACTTCTTGGAACCTTCACTGCTCAATAGGTCTTTGATCCACAGCAGTAGGCTGCTTCTTAGAATTGCGGGCTCAGGCCCCTTTTCAGACCTACCTACCAGATTTTGCACTGTCACAAGCACCCAGGTGACTCACGTGTACTTTAAAGTCAGAGAAGCCTTCTGTAGATGACCTTTGAGATCCTTATTTCTGCCTCTGCCTAGCAGATAAATCTTCAAATGCCAACCTAACTACCATGTAGTTATGAGGGTAACTGGCCTCTGCTATTCCTTCCTGCACCTGGAAAATTACTGAGAGTGTAGAAAATAATCCAAGAAGAAACGATTCTGAGCATCTGGGAAGATTTCTTCCTGTTTTCCAGGTCAATTCACAAAAAGGGAAACAAGATCGGTTTCATTTTGTGTCTCCATGGAAACCTTACCTCAATGTCAATCCACAAGTGAGCTTGTTTTCTNTGTGAGTTATCTTAGCTAAGCTGAGAGATTCAAAATACGCCCTGGATGAAGCAGAGAAACTTCTAATTTGATATTTTTCCAAGACACGGATGTCTTGCTAAATTTGTTGGTAGACAGTCTAGCACAACTTGACTTACTCAGAAAAAGGCAATTATTTAAAACACTTAGGATTTGTATGACAGCTAAGTCTTAAAGGCACAGAATATTAAAAAAACAAAACAAAAACAAAAAACCAAAAAACAGCCAAGCTCCTATGACTAAGCACACTGTAAAATGTATAGTGGCCATCCATGAACCCCTCTAATGGCTTTACAAGGAAGACTCCTTTGCTGTGGTGGGTTCCTTTCCATCTTTGGTCTGTGGCATGAATGAGTGCCTGCTTCATGAGACTCAAGCAGCCTTCACAGTAGATCTCCTTTCTCTGTGCTTCTGAGGCACAACCAATGTTGAGCTATCCAACAGTCAACATAGCTNTCCTTGCTGTTGCTCTAGGGAGCTGAGAGGCCCTTAAGGAACANGTTGCCAATGGCTGTTACCGTCATTTCTCACTGTTTCCACCACTGTGTGGTCCAGCTACAATCTGATGGTGTTCCCNCNGCCTGGCTACAGGGATCAGTGCAGGGAACAGGAAGCAGGCTGGGCCCCTCACTGGCCTAGGGATGCAGCAGGGCTAAGTGGCTTTCATTCAAAGAACTGAGAACTCTCTCACNCTCTTGATCTCATCTTTAATCTTCTCTTTCATTAGAAAAGATAAATGAACTTCATTGTGTTAATACAGGGAGATGAAGGAAGAGGTTTGCTGTCTCCCTTCTAAAGGTCAGCTTGTTGGGGTAGATGAAAACTGCTCTTAGTTCTACCTACTATTATGGCATATATACACTTCCTTCTTCAAGAAAAACAAAAATAGTGTTCATTGATATATAGCATGTGTTTGCTATGTCGAATCTTAGGAGTTTCTGCATGCCATATCTTAATCCTACCACATGCCAATGTCATTGGTAGCCATAGGTGCTTACGTGAACAATCCATGTTTTACATATGAGAAAACTTTGGCTGTGAAAATCTAAATTGCCCATATGGTTTAAAAATAGCACAACTGGTATTTGAATCTAGATTCTGGCCCCAAAGCCCATGGTCTTAACTATGGTGTTGTACTATATGCCACTCAAGAATATGGGGATGCTTCTCCACCTCTGACAAAATGCCCCGGAGTACCCAGAGCACCCTTCAGTCTGGAATAGAATTACTGAACACCAACCCATCCTCCAGGAGAGTTCCCAGGTCTCATCTTCAAGCAGCACAATCCCAGACTAGCAGAAGTCAGGTGTAAATCTGACACCCTTTTTTCCTCCAGTAGACTGGCCCTCTTAGAAAGCAATGTCCTCTAGGTGCTGGGGACTAGCACACCAACTGTGTAAAGCAGGCTGTGGGAAAGCAGCTGGACAGAGTCTATTAACTCTTCCCCAGAGAAGCAATATTACAAGTCCAGCATGGCCTTACCAAGGGTTGCTAACATCGAAGCAGTGAAGGTCCTTGCTTAGGCCTTGGCAGTTATTAGGGTGTGAGGAGAAAAGAGCTGGCATTCTCAGGGCTCCACCCAATGGGAACTCTCCTTGCTAACATNGACCCATACTGTTTTCTGTTTAGGTTGTCTTTGTCTTCTAATTTAAGTATCAGTAATAAATTAAAATGCATATATTCCAGAGGAAATGATTGGCCTACCCAGTAACATACAAATATCACTTTGTGGTCTGATCACTCTTTATTTTGACCTATCCCTGTATTTCTGCACTTACCTTCCACCATTTCTTCTTTCTATTCTATGGTCTGTCCATACCAAATCCCTGTCTCCTGATGTTACTATGCCCAGATGTTCAGGACCTTGATATTGTGATGTTTTGACTTACAAAGAACTTTTCTATTACCTTATAACTTTTGAGTTATCCACTCATGGAAATGGACTGTTTGACAGGAAAGTAAATATATTTTTTTCTCTTTTACAAAATTCTCAAAGAATGAATAAAAATAATTCTAAGAGAAGAATCAGACTGTCTCACTGTGCTTTTTCAGGCTGTCATGTACCCTGGGGGAAGACCAGGTGTGCGGGGACAGTTGTAGATTACAAATCTGTGCTTCAGTCACAGTCAGTTCAGAGTAGTCCATGCTGAGAGTTTACATCATTGGGAACAGTGCCAGTGAGGGGGATCTCAGTTCCTTTCTCCCTCTAAAGGTTTCTGGGTTCCATCTATAATCTGTCAGCCTTCCCTAGTGGTCTTCAAGTTCATAGCAAGAATCTATGTTGGAAAAAGAGAGAAAAATTAAATTAGAATGTCCTAGATCTTTGGGTGTGTAATTATCCAGGTATAACCCATGCCTGCTCACTCACTCATACTGGCATTATTTTATTGCCTCTGCTCCATTAATGCTTTTCATGGTAACAAACTTAGAACCCCACTAACACACAGGCCCTGAGTGTAGACTGGGGTATTTAAGACAGTGGGGTGGGATGGGAATTTGGGGGAACAGTTATATTACTATACGGNATTGAGGTTGCTAGATTTTCTGGTTTTAAAAGAATTTCAAAGCATTTCAATTTTCATATATATGTGTTTTAATTGGCAGTAATATAATTATAAAATAGAACAAACCTTGTGTGAAAGATTGCTAGTTTCTGGTAGCAATAGTCTGGGTAATTCAAACTATCTGAAAATCAGACAACAAAAACAAACTGAAAGACATCTGTAAAAGGATCTTTTTGGAGACATCCATCACCACCAGTCCCATGAGACAGTAGCAGGAACAAGGAGATGGAATTTGGGAGATGAGCCAAGACCTTTTCTGTCTAGGACATTTGCTTATCTACACAGGGTCTAGGTGACAGGCAATGGGTCCAGGTGGACAGCCTACTCCATTACAGACTCTGCTATGAAAAGGATTAGCCAAAGAGGCCTCAGTGAGGCAGACCTGTGGCAGCTTCATGTGGCTGAAGGAAAAGAAAGTAGAGTTCCCACCAAAGGCAAGAGATCCTTATGGCAACCCCTGTTCTGGGTGGTAACACAAAGGGAGCCATGATAAAGGTGGAAATCAAAGAGTCATAAGTTCAAGAACTGCTGGACCCCCCAGAAGTCTCACAGAAAGAAATGAAGGAGGCTGACAGCATCTGATGCTTCATGGTATGTTTATAACATCTTTTCAAACAAAGTGGACAGCACCCAGGGAAAGTTTGCAGGACAGCACCCAGGGAAAGTTTGCAGGTCACCTAAAGAGACAAAGCATTATGTATCAGAATCAACAGACCTTTACACAGCCAAAAGAGACTCACAGGTGTGAGAGTTTATCTGACCAGACTATAAAGCAATTGTTTTCACTGTACTCATGGAATTCAAACACTGGACAAAAAGTCACCAGCAAATAACTAGACATTATTATCTTTTAAATCAAGATGTTGGGAGCTAGAGAGATGGCCCTGCAGTTCAAAGTACTTGCTGCTTTTGCAGGGGACCCAGGTTCAGTTCCCAGAAAACAGAAAGTGGTTCATGACTATTACTCCAGTTCCAAGGTGTCTAACACCCTCTTTTGGGCTCCTCGGGCACCAGGAACACATGTGGTGCACACACAAAAACACATAGACAGAGTCTACAGAGTTTACAATTCTTTTATTTTATGTGTGTGGGTGTTTTGTCTGCATATGTGTCTGTGCACCATGTGTGTGCAATGCCCTCAGAGGACATAAGGGGACATTGGATTCCCCTGGAACTGGAGTTACAGCCGTTCAAATTTTTTAAAGGGCATAAATACCATACCTGAAACAGAACCCTTTTATAGTACAGGTGTTCAGACAACTCTAAAAATAATAATAATAACAACAGCAAACAAAAACAAAAACAAAACAACAACAAAAAACCTACACACACATACACACACACACACACACACACATACACACCATCTTTCAGAAAAAGGAAACTTGCCTATGGATGAGGGGGGGTCATCTCTGCTAATAATAGCCCAACTTGTAGGCTCAAATCAGAGCACTACCAGGCCTGGTGACTTGTAGCATGTTGACACAATGCCTTGGACCTCTGTTTCCTCGTCTAGAGAGTGACGTAACACCATCCCCTCAGAGTCCGTTTTTAAGATCAGTTTGGTACACGGATCGAGAATAGTGTTGGAGTCATAGTTGGTACTCGGTGTCCACTACTAAAAACTATTGAAGAAGAAGACAAAGCCAATATTTCAGTCCCCTGCCTTGCTGGAGGCTGTTGTGTTGCCTGTGAGCTAAGCCCCAGCCAGGAGCTATTTTCTGGTGTCCAGATCTGACTAGGCAAGAGTGAGAAGGTTCTGCATGTGTAGAGTCCCTACTCTTGATTTTACACATGTACTTGGGCGAGGCCCTTGGCCACCTATTAACAGCCCTGACTACAGGGTAGGGTGCTGCTGCTGATGCAGCCGTGTATACATCTGCCTGCTTGGTAACCACTGTGCTAGCCTGTTTTGTAATGCTGTTGTCAGCTGTGGAGCGTGTTGACCAAGAGGACCCCTGCCATGTGACGAGTTGAGAAAAAGATCCCTTCATCCATGCTCATTAGCATCAGTTTGCAAGAACAGCTCTGAAATGTGGCTTGGTGTCAATTTAAAGGCAGATAGGGTATGGCTTTCAGATGTGGATTTTAAAAATTGCTGGTCCATAGAGAAAAGAGCCAGCCAAACATTCTGTATCTGAGAGTCACTTGATGCTTGCAAAAGTATCATGACTTAAAACTGCCTGGGAGCATTTGATAATGATATTATTAAATGCATGAATATCTACAATTAATTGAATGTTTGCTACATGACAGGCACTTTGCTAAGTACTATCATACATCATCCCATTCCGTGCTTACGACTCTGTATAGGTAGGAACTATCATTAGATTCCAATTTGAAAAGTAAGGCACAAGAGATTAAATGCCTTGTCTAGTTTGTACCAGAGGTGAAAATAAAGCCAGCCCCCTCCCCATACAGGCAGTCAACCACTTACTATACAGTCNCCTGTATCGTCCAGCCCTTAACTCTTCCCTCACCTAACGAAGCACTGTGACCTTGGCTGCCATCATCAGCTGGTGTCATTTAACAAGCTTCCTGACAACCTAGCAGCACACTGCAATGGCACATTCCGTGTGTCCATGGATCCCGCCAGCCAGGTATTTGAACATGGCTCTGGAATAGCTTGCCCTACTCACCTCGATGATGTCAGTGTCTAGTGAGGAAACTGATGGTGACTGATTCAAATAGTTGGAGCTGGGATGCTCTGGAGGAATCTTGGTATTCGTGCTTTAGGCATGTGTCAGATTTCTAGGCATGGCTGCTAAGGGCTTGGTGGGATGTTCCAGAACCTCCTGGAACCCAGTCTGTGAAGTCACATAATATAATTTCTGAACTCTATGGCTAGAATTCAAAAGCTTGCTAAATTTCAAGGCTAGGTGAAGAAATCCTGCCTCTGTTTTTTTATTTTGTGTGTATGAGTGTTTTTCCTGTATGTACGGATGTGCAACCCTTGAATGCTTGGTGCCTATGGAAGTCAGAAGAGGCCATTAAATCCCCAGGAACTGGAGTTAAGCATCCAACTGCCGTATGGATGCTGGNAACACACTCAAGTCCTCTGCAAGGGCAGCAAGGACCCTTAGCTGCTAATCCATCTCTCTAGCTCCAAACCCACTGTTTAGTGTGAGAAATGCCAATGATTTTGTAGCCACATAGTCCTCTACTATTTGTACCCTTTATCTAGTGTATTAGTCAACTTTGCATCATTATGATGAGATTTCCCAGATTATTTTCCTATAAGGAGACATGGTTTAATTTNGCTCACAGTTTTAGAGGGGCCCACCATCTCCCAACATCACCACCCAAGGTTAAACTTGTAACACATGACTCTTGGGAGCTGGGGGAAAACCCAAACTAAACCATAGCATGGGTTGTGTAGCCCTAGAGCCCAGCCAGGGAGGTTATTTCTGGCCAGCAGCTTTCAAGGACATGTTTACTGTGAAGCTACATTCGGGAAGAGCACAGTGTGTGTACATGCCACACTACTGACACACTCACCATATCACTGCAGAGGCAGGCTTCTCAGAAGGAACCATGGTGAATGCAGGGCATGGTCCTCTTGGCAATCCCCGGGGTCAGAGGTCCAAATGGCAGGTTGATAACTCACCAGAGCAAAACGTGCAGTAAGACCTGATCAAAGAATGTTGCTGTTTTGAACTGGGGTGTGTACCAGAGACATTCATTTGACATTTGAGGAAGTATGAGTTGCTTTTATAATAAAAGATCACAGAGTATACCAAGCAGCCATTTGACTGCCAGTTTGCATGCTACAGTTCCTTCCCTAGTTTTTAATAATGATCACTTATGTATCTACCCTGCATGCCTGGGACTGTCTTGTTTCCTGCTTACCATCTCACCTAGCATCTTACCTCTGTGAGGAAAGTGCTGTTAGCCCATGAAATGAAAATTGATGTCCAGCGAGGTTAAGTGCCTTACCCAGATCACACAGCTCGGAAGGGATGGAGCTGATTGATCCAGAGTCATTTCACCTCTGTCCTGTTCTGCCTGTCCTAGCATAAGGAACACAATGCTGCAAGACAGGATCCCAGACCTGGGTAGGCACCAGGATCATTCTGGAAGCTTGTCAGAGCTACACACTCCAGGACTCATAGAAACACAAATACTCCATCTTTGTGACTAGGACCCACAGCAGTATCTCTGGGCTATTCTTGGCTGTTCCTTGGGTAGCAGGCTGCTGGCAAACCTTAGGTAGACCTGTGGGGGCTTCGATTTGTTCCTAAGGAACGTTTGTAAGCAGAGCACCAAGCTGAAGCATGCCAGTGTTGCCACCATAGGAACTCAGGTTGCTATAAGTGACAGAGTTACCTTTATCTCAGCTTCTGCAGCTTTAGAGAGGAGAGAAAGAGAAGGCCCAGAGTGACAACCTCTACAGATTACAGTCCCTTTTTAAAAAGTTCTGGTTTCAGTCTCTTAGGTCTATTTGTGCTATAAATTTTTGTGAGAGGTATGAGGTCATCTTCCATTAAACTAGCAAGTGTATTCTGCACAAAGGAAAAATTTGAAGTGTGCTGTGGACATGCCCAGTGAACAGAAACATGAGGACATAGTGGGGCTCTTTGGGAGCGCCTGCAGGGATCTAAACCAGTTAGTAATTCCCCATCCCTTTGCAATTCTCTTGGCAGCATGGACAATGAGATGGGTACAGGCAGAGGACAGAGGAAAGCGGGGAGTTGTGAGCAGGGGACTACTTCTATGAGGTTTAAGATGGGAACTTTTGCAGGCTAGTTTGTATTGACACAGAAGGATTCCAAGGGCAGACACCCAGTGTCCTCCAGCCACTAGCAGAACCCGTAGAGCTGGCCAGCCTATTCACTTACTGCCCACCCCGTGTTCTCCAGAGGCCTCCATGTGTGGAGCCAAATAGAGCTCACAACTGAATAAACGGGATAGTTGTCTTTATGATTCTCACNCTTTTGTTAGGTTGTGATATAAATGCCGTCTCTTAGCTAAAGGCCCCCAATCATTGGCAAAAGTGGGAAGGGTGGGAGAGAAGAAGGCTGATCTCACCTGCCTGTGTGGTTTTCGTGGGTGGCTCATGAACTCCCAGACACTGGCTTGGTTTTGCTTTGATGACTCTCTTTGCAAGTATTTCCTCTACTTCAATCTGGAGAGGGATTTTTTTTCCCCTCAGAAGCATTTTTGTTGAAGCCTGTTTTGTTATTTGGAGAAGACAAATTCAGAGTTGATCTCTGAATTCTGATTCATCTGTAGGCATTTTTTCCTTGTCTACTTTGATTAATTTTAGGTACATTAAAATAAAGGTAGATTCTATGGCATGCAGTGGGAGGAGGTACTAAGGGTTATCGGCACATCAGGAACCCAGGAGCCGCACTGAGTGAGAATGGCTGGCCACAGAGCTTGAAAAGCCACCCGAGACTTGGACACCAGATCACTTCCAGAAAGAAGCTCGGTGTGACAAGGTTGGGAGCAGCCGACTGTCACCTATNAGCCATGAATGCTAGGAAACCGTGTTAGGAAAAAACAAGGGAAGAGGAGAATATGAGTGATGAGTACTGTGGGAATAAGGCCCGAGGCTTTGATGACTGCCAGTGGGTGGGAAGGAAGAAAGACTCAAAGAAAAGTGCTCTAGCTACACTAACGGAGAGCGCGGAGAGGTGTAACACACTAAACCCCAAATCCCAAGGCCTAAAATGCTCCCAGTTTTGACACTGTTTGAGCCTGATGTGTTAGAAGTGGAAAATTCTAGGCCTTGACTCATGTGATATGGTCACAGTCAAAATGAAGATGTATTAAGAATATTGTATAAAATGACCTGGGGTTGTATGTAAAAGAGCATGTATAAGAGATAAAAATGAATTTTGTCTTTAGACTTGGGTTCCACCCCAAGATAGTTCATTATTTATGCATATATTCCCAAACAAATAGAAAAGAGAAAAGTCAGAAACATGACTCCAAGTACTTTGAGTAAGGGCTGCCCAGGTACTAGATGAAGGGTGAGCTGGCCTACTTGCCTGATGGCCTCATGCCTGATGTAATCAGAACAAGAGACAAGGTTGAGTCTTTAAAGCAAAGACTTCCGAGAAGTTACCAGATGCATACGTATCTTGATCACTGTGTCTTTCCAATCACACACACAGATCTATAGTTCATTTCCCAGTCATTTAGTTTTGGGTCAGACATTTTTCTTTGAATATAAGTACACTGTTTAGAATTGTGGTTCGGTTTCATCCTGTATAATGTCCAGTTTTTATCCTTATTTAGTTAGTGTCATTGGAACCTAAGTGTGATAGTGAAGCAAGGTGAATTCTTTTATATTTTTTTTTGTTTTTCATCAGTATGCTACAGTATCTCATGCATATCTAATTCAACAGATAAACTAATCATCATTCTCTATTGTCTCTAAAATACTAAATTTTATTTTTTTAAAGAAAAACCCTTCTATATGTGTACTCACATCTTACTGTTTATCAATACAATTACAATTACTGGGTAATTGNATTGAAGTAATTTCAATATAATTATTTGAATTAAGTGAAATTATTTTGTGGCTGTTCCTTATTGAGATTGTGCAATTTAACTATATGAAATAGCCCCTAAAGTAATACCTTACCAAACATGCCCCTAGATTCTATTTCCACTGCTCTGATTATGATAGTCTTTAGCTGCCAGGATAGCAGCATTTCCCATTGTGTAGTGAATTAAATCAGTGCGTCCCACCCCGCATTTGGGATTCCTCACATCAGACTGGCTTTCATATCTTTTAAGATTCTCTCTATACTCAAGACATACCAGGCTGCTTGTGCTGNGCCACATAGTCCTCTACTATTTGTACCCTTTATCTAGTGTATTAGTCAACTTTGCATCATTATGATGAGATTTCCCAGATTATTTTCCTATAAGGAGACATGGTTTAATTTNGCTCACAGTTTTAGAGGGGCCCACCATCTCCCAACATCACCACCCAAGGTTAAACTTGTAACACATGACTCTTGGGAGCTGGGGGAAAACCCAAACTAAACCATAGCATGGGTTGTGTAGCCCTAGAGCCCAGCCAGGGAGGTTATTTCTGGCCAGCAGCTTTCAAGGACATGTTTACTGTGAAGCTACATTCGGGAAGAGCACAGTGTGTGTACATGCCACACTACTGACACACTCACCATATCACTGCAGAGGCAGGCTTCTCAGAAGGAACCATGGTGAATGCAGGGCATGGTCCTCTTGGCAATCCCCGGGGTCAGAGGTCCAAATGGCAGGTTGATAACTCACCAGAGCAAAACGTGCAGTAAGACCTGATCAAAGAATGTTGCTGTTTTGAACTGGGGTGTGTACCAGAGACATTCATTTGACATTTGAGGAAGTATGAGTTGCTTTTATAATAAAAGATCACAGAGTATACCAAGCAGCCATTTGACTGCCAGTTTGCATGCTACAGTTCCTTCCCTAGTTTTTAATAATGATCACTTATGTATCTACCCTGCATGCCTGGGACTGTCTTGTTTCCTGCTTACCATCTCACCTAGCATCTTACCTCTGTGAGGAAAGTGCTGTTAGCCCATGAAATGAAAATTGATGTCCAGCGAGGTTAAGTGCCTTACCCAGATCACACAGCTCGGAAGGGATGGAGCTGATTGATCCAGAGTCATTTCACCTCTGTCCTGTTCTGCCTGTCCTAGCATAAGGAACACAATGCTGCAAGACAGGATCCCAGACCTGGGTAGGCACCAGGATCATTCTGGAAGCTTGTCAGAGCTACACACTCCAGGACTCATAGAAACACAAATACTCCATCTTTGTGACTAGGACCCACAGCAGTATCTCTGGGCTATTCTTGGCTGTTCCTTGGGTAGCAGGCTGCTGGCAAACCTTAGGTAGACCTGTGGGGGCTTCGATTTGTTCCTAAGGAACGTTTGTAAGCAGAGCACCAAGCTGAAGCATGCCAGTGTTGCCACCATAGGAACTCAGGTTGCTATAAGTGACAGAGTTACCTTTATCTCAGCTTCTGCAGCTTTAGAGAGGAGAGAAAGAGAAGGCCCAGAGTGACAACCTCTACAGATTACAGTCCCTTTTTAAAAAGTTCTGGTTTCAGTCTCTTAGGTCTATTTGTGCTATAAATTTTTGTGAGAGGTATGAGGTCATCTTCCATTAAACTAGCAAGTGTATTCTGCACAAAGGAAAAATTTGAAGTGTGCTGTGGACATGCCCAGTGAACAGAAACATGAGGACATAGTGGGGCTCTTTGGGAGCGCCTGCAGGGATCTAAACCAGTTAGTAATTCCCCATCCCTTTGCAATTCTCTTGGCAGCATGGACAATGAGATGGGTACAGGCAGAGGACAGAGGAAAGCGGGGAGTTGTGAGCAGGGGACTACTTCTATGAGGTTTAAGATGGGAACTTTTGCAGGCTAGTTTGTATTGACACAGAAGGATTCCAAGGGCAGACACCCAGTGTCCTCCAGCCACTAGCAGAACCCGTAGAGCTGGCCAGCCTATTCACTTACTGCCCACCCCGTGTTCTCCAGAGGCCTCCATGTGTGGAGCCAAATAGAGCTCACAACTGAATAAACGGGATAGTTGTCTTTATGATTCTCACNCTTTTGTTAGGTTGTGATATAAATGCCGTCTCTTAGCTAAAGGCCCCCAATCATTGGCAAAAGTGGGAAGGGTGGGAGAGAAGAAGGCTGATCTCACCTGCCTGTGTGGTTTTCGTGGGTGGCTCATGAACTCCCAGACACTGGCTTGGTTTTGCTTTGATGACTCTCTTTGCAAGTATTTCCTCTACTTCAATCTGGAGAGGGATTTTTTTTCCCCTCAGAAGCATTTTTGTTGAAGCCTGTTTTGTTATTTGGAGAAGACAAATTCAGAGTTGATCTCTGAATTCTGATTCATCTGTAGGCATTTTTTCCTTGTCTACTTTGATTAATTTTAGGTACATTAAAATAAAGGTAGATTCTATGGCATGCAGTGGGAGGAGGTACTAAGGGTTATCGGCACATCAGGAACCCAGGAGCCGCACTGAGTGAGAATGGCTGGCCACAGAGCTTGAAAAGCCACCCGAGACTTGGACACCAGATCACTTCCAGAAAGAAGCTCGGTGTGACAAGGTTGGGAGCAGCCGACTGTCACCTATNAGCCATGAATGCTAGGAAACCGTGTTAGGAAAAAACAAGGGAAGAGGAGAATATGAGTGATGAGTACTGTGGGAATAAGGCCCGAGGCTTTGATGACTGCCAGTGGGTGGGAAGGAAGAAAGACTCAAAGAAAAGTGCTCTAGCTACACTAACGGAGAGCGCGGAGAGGTGTAACACACTAAACCCCAAATCCCAAGGCCTAAAATGCTCCCAGTTTTGACACTGTTTGAGCCTGATGTGTTAGAAGTGGAAAATTCTAGGCCTTGACTCATGTGATATGGTCACAGTCAAAATGAAGATGTATTAAGAATATTGTATAAAATGACCTGGGGTTGTATGTAAAAGAGCATGTATAAGAGATAAAAATGAATTTTGTCTTTAGACTTGGGTTCCACCCCAAGATAGTTCATTATTTATGCATATATTCCCAAACAAATAGAAAAGAGAAAAGTCAGAAACATGACTCCAAGTACTTTGAGTAAGGGCTGCCCAGGTACTAGATGAAGGGTGAGCTGGCCTACTTGCCTGATGGCCTCATGCCTGATGTAATCAGAACAAGAGACAAGGTTGAGTCTTTAAAGCAAAGACTTCCGAGAAGTTACCAGATGCATACGTATCTTGATCACTGTGTCTTTCCAATCACACACACAGATCTATAGTTCATTTCCCAGTCATTTAGTTTTGGGTCAGACATTTTTCTTTGAATATAAGTACACTGTTTAGAATTGTGGTTCGGTTTCATCCTGTATAATGTCCAGTTTTTATCCTTATTTAGTTAGTGTCATTGGAACCTAAGTGTGATAGTGAAGCAAGGTGAATTCTTTTATATTTTTTTTTGTTTTTCATCAGTATGCTACAGTATCTCATGCATATCTAATTCAACAGATAAACTAATCATCATTCTCTATTGTCTCTAAAATACTAAATTTTATTTTTTTAAAGAAAAACCCTTCTATATGTGTACTCACATCTTACTGTTTATCAATACAATTACAATTACTGGGTAATTGNATTGAAGTAATTTCAATATAATTATTTGAATTAAGTGAAATTATTTTGTGGCTGTTCCTTATTGAGATTGTGCAATTTAACTATATGAAATAGCCCCTAAAGTAATACCTTACCAAACATGCCCCTAGATTCTATTTCCACTGCTCTGATTATGATAGTCTTTAGCTGCCAGGATAGCAGCATTTCCCATTGTGTAGTGAATTAAATCAGTGCGTCCCACCCCGCATTTGGGATTCCTCACATCAGACTGGCTTTCATATCTTTTAAGATTCTCTCTATACTCAAGACATACCAGGCTGCTTGTGCTGNCTGTGCCCTGTGCATGTTCTTCTGCGATACTTGAACATCCTTCATGCTTTCACCCGCTAGGAACAGGTTGGGTTGTCAGGTACAGAATGCTCCTCCCTCAGCCCGGGCTATACTTTCCAGAATTATGGAATCTTTATTTATTCCTTTACTCCACTGTTGCCCAATACTTCTCNGTCAATACCTTTGTTTTGGATTTTGTCTTTAGATGGATTCATTTTATACTTATATATAAGTTTACATCAGTCCTCCACATGGAAGAGCAATATTGCTTGATAAATGAGTGCACCCTACACATAAATTTAGGAAAAATAGACACGAGAATGTCTTCAGGTNAAGCAATTCTTTGGCGAGAATTGTTTTCTTTAAAGGGCTGAAGGTCAGCAGAAAACAGACTTNCTTGTTTGTGGCAGCATCTGGATTGAAGAATGCAGACAGACCAGCTCCCTCACTGCTTCCTAATTCATATCTTACGAGTATGTTTGGGGATGTGCTCCACTCTTCAGAAACTGGACAAGCAATTAAAGGACAAGAAGTGANCCTTAGTCCTTTGCTGAACTGTGTTCCAAAGCTCTCTAGGGCCACCCCACCTCCCTGAGAATACTGAAGAAGCTCAGTAGCCAGGATGGGATAGGATAGGAAGATGGGTCAGCTAGCTCTATAGCATTAGTGTGGCCGTCTTCTCTGAAATGTCAGAATGGTGGCTTCTTTAGGCTTATGGCCTCAGGATTAGCTTTGCCCTCACACTGAATTTGGGGTGGTGTTTGGTGAGGCTCTAATTTGGAAGGGATTAGTGTCTCAGAGAAGGAATGGAAGTTTCCAGCCTTCTCGAATTCAATCTTGTTTAGCAGTAGACTTATGCTTGTCCCTATCATGAATTAATTTCTCTGGGGTTAAGCAAGACCTCACAGAGCAATTTTCTGCCCTGCTTCCATGTCCTGCCCATTCCAGTCACTGCCTGTAGGCTGTAAAATGCCATCTGAGTCCACACCTCTGAGGTGGAAATCCATCCCAAATCCCATACTGTAGCTGAGTTCAAGTTGGTAATTTATCTTTCTTTCTTTTTCAGGCGGTACTGAGCCCTCTCATAGCCATCGCGCTGAAAATATCCCAGATTCACGAGAGAACTGGCCGGAGGGGACCCACTGTCATCACCTGAGCACTGGGCAGAAGAGCACTTCGAGAGACGCTTCACCGTGCCTTCTTGCTTCCTGTTTGTGCCTCTTAGGACTTTGGAAAAACAAAAGCTATTTTGCTGTTGGGTTGGGGGGGTAAAAATGAAATGAGGGTGGGAAGGGGGGTAAGCACCCCTTTGGTTTTGATTTGTTCAGTCCCTCCAAATGCAGCAGGGTCTTTAGCTATCTGTCAAAGCTTCACTGTTGTTTAATATCTATATTTCACCACACCAATGAGCTTCCCCTTTGGAGAAAGATAGGTGCGCTAGGAAACTCTTAATCATAGCGCCTGTGTATTTCTGGTGTCTTGTGAGAGAGAGAAAGAGANAGAGAGAGAGGGAGAGAGAGATCCAGAATTAGACTGACTCTACGTTCTAAGGGCTTTGGGCAGGCAGAAGACCTCACTGACATGGAGGAGAACTCAGCTTTGCACCCCTAATCAGATCTACAAGAGAAAGGTTTAGAACTTCTAGGACGCACCCCTCTCCAACCAACCATCCAATGGTCCATTCTCTCCAGCCTCCCACCATCTTTACACGGCCTCTCTCACATCTTCTAGAGTTTTCTGTAAANCACAATGGCACACCTCCAACAAGACATATAAAAGGGTGTTTTCCTCTCTTATTTTGCATATAGTATTAATTTAGCTACCAAGCTGGCTGCATCCTTCTGAATGTAGCCATTTCCTGTGCAGATGGGGGAAGATTTTCTGGAAAAGACTAAAAATGAAGGGACAGCTTTCTTGATTATGTCACAGAAGTCAATATATAAGTTTGTACAAATCCTCCCAGGAAGAATACCACTATGGGTTCTGATCTTGTTCACAGTGACTGGATAAAGGAGANCAGAAGGGGTTGAAATAATTAGTGGGAGAGTCGTGGGCCCTATGAGACAGAGAGGTGGGTTGTCACCACTAGCTTTCTTTGCCTGTGAGGAAAAGGGACCTGGCAGCTCCAGCAGGCATGTGGACTGGGACAGAGNCCTGAGTTGGGCACAGGATGTGTTTGCTTATGTTTGGCTTCCTTGGGAACTGCAGGTTCACTTATCACGTCATTTGTGGAGATGACCTAGTGCTCTTTGGCTGTTAAGCAAGGCAGGATTGCTGCCGTCAAGGTCAGCGCCCAGAGGAAGCATTCCAGAAAGGCGTTTGTTTCCATTTTCTCTCTGTGCTTCTGTCAAAAACTTGCTAGGATATTTAGTAGCCAATAAAACAGAACTTCCTTATTCTAACCTCCTCACAAGGTTGTGGGCTTCACCTCCTTTGTGTCTCTTGCCACTTTGCAGTTCTGATAGTGGTCACGTGTACTGATAAATCAGCCTTTCAGAACAAAGGCAAAGACTGTGGTTCATTCTAGTGACTGGGGGGTGGGGGTGGGGGTGGATTTTAAAAATAGGACAGAAATAAAAAATAAACTGCTCAAAATTGGTTTTGGGAATCAGCAAAAATTAAAGTGGCATCTAGTCCTTCACCGTAACAGTCTTTACTTCAGAATAACAGGAAGGTAGCTTTGAGCTGAGATTATAAAAAAATTATAAAAAATATATCACGAATGGAAAACTTTTGCCTTGTAGCTTTCACTCTCATTATCTCTGGAGTAAAGGTCCCTGATAACACCATCCATTCATTCACTGTGGACATTGTCATCACGATCTGACAAATCCTTTGGCACAACAACTCTAGCTGGAGAAGCAAATATTTTCGCCTCAAGTTGCTGAACTTAAATCATCTCTAACTTTTGAGTTCAAGTTATTCTACTTAAACATTCTGTTTCCCTTTTTTATGTCTATGTAGTAGCCCAGTTTATTGTTACCCATCGATTAATTCATTTGTTCATTCATCCATTCAGCAAACCCTGGTTGAGTAGCTACTCCGGGCACATTCCTCTTTTAGATGCAACAGGAAGATGAGAGTAGTTATCTCACTCTTAGGAATTTACAAAGATCCCTGGAAATTCACTTGCCAGCCAGCCTACCTGAACACAATAGCCCCCGACTACCCCAAGTGTGTGCACACACATGCACTTGCACACATACACATGCATGTACAACATGCACCCACAAAATACATTTCCAAAAGACTCTGAATACAAAATTTATTCCCTTAAGGAGACTAACACAATGTATGCAAACCAAACTGAATGTTTGTTTCATCCCTCAGTGGTAGAAAAAACATCTATTCTGTGTGCAAATCTGGGTAGAAGTCCGATAATGCTGGTCATTCAGAGCAGTAGGGGACGGTGCTTGGGAGGGGAAGAAAAGAGATGACAAGAAAGGAATGACAAATTGCATTGTTAATAAATGGTCACCATCCTGCTAAACTGTCATCAGTGGCCTTCCTGTCTAGTCATTCTCTCACTGTCCAGGATACAAAGCAGAGATTCATAAAGGTGTGCTTCATGGACTAGGGTTTTGTTCATTTGGNATCTTATGCGTTTATCAGTCCGTTCACAAACTGCACTCCAATGGAGAAGCGGAGACTGTGGATACCTGGTCCTGCCTTGATGACTCTCCTTTCGAAAGATTTTATCCTTCCCTGTGAGTTTTCAAAGGCTTTTCTCCTGTGCCCATCATTGTGGCTATCCTCTGTAGGACTCAGGAAAACTGCACTATGAGGGCCCATTTCACAGGCAGGAAACAGGCTGGCATATTTTAACCNAAAAGCCCAATAATCCTAAAGCCACCTCAGCTGCTTCTTCAAGGGTGGACGGTATGGCAGTGACCTGGAACACAGCTTTCTGTTAGGAGTCACTTTTCACATGGAACGAGAAATCTAAGCTGTGTCCTGGGAAGAGGAAAGACCTAGCCAGCCTAATTCAAAAGTATGAGGTGAGTAATCCCACCATGTACCTTTAGGTTTTCACCCTCCTTGAGGCTGCTGTTTTATTGAACACATTTCTTGAATCCCCAAAACCTCAGTTGACATGTCCCTAAAACAGGAATGTTCATAACACCCACCTCTTAAAGACGGGGTGGGGGTCGAAATAACATGCATGGAGGGCTGGTTGAACCCACCACTTGAAAGGCATGCCANAACTGTTAGATACTAACCTGAGCATAGATGCCTCACTTGATAGAGAGAGAACTGGAGGCCGAGAGATGGGTCCTCATCCATGTCCAAAGTCCCAGCCTGTGTGTCCTGCCACTCTCCTCCCAAACCTGTTCTCTGATTTTAAGAAACCCCACCAAGAAAATAAAACCAAGGAGGGACCATTGAGTTTTTAAGTCTAGAAGTCTACTTCTCTATCTTGAGACACAAAAAACATCCTGGTATTGGAAACATGACCTTACAATTTTTAATCTCTTACATTCTGAATTTGAGGGGGTGGGGACATCTTGGAAAACTGCATATAAACATTTTTAAACTTCAAAAGATTTGTAATACATTGTATATTAGCATCACCCTTGAGTCCCTGGGTCATGAATTAAGTATTCTTTCTAGTCAACTTGAATCTGTGAGAACCCCTATGTGCCTGTACGAGGATCTCTGGAAGAGGTGACTCAGTATTTTTTGTTTGTACCATTTAAAAACGAATATTGCAGTCTCTTCCCTTTCATACAGAAAAAAACACACATAATTTAAATAAAATGATACAAAATATTGTTCTTAGGTTCCTAGGGCACTTCCCATGATGTTTACGAGCTATGGTGTCGCTCAGGTAGCGTGGTCAGTGGGGTGACTGACCCACTGATTCATTGGACATAGTATGTGAAGGGCTGTGGCAGTCCCACCAACAGTAAGTGCACCTCCAGGCTTGAGTTGAGGTTGTGGGGTTAGGAGGGAGGTGGAAGGTCTGGCCTTGTACCTTCTCTTTAATCTAAGGTTCACCTGGGTTGGGCTTAGTGATAATTCTCTACACCAACTTCCTGCTGGTAGCTATGAACCTCAATGACTCCATGCTGCCCTTGAACCCATGGTGGCCTTGCTCCAGTGCAGGGCGGCAGAGCAGCTTCCCAATCCCTGGCCAGCCTGTCCCCTCAGCAGCTGGTGAGTTGTGAGTGCTGGAGAGCAGGTCCTGCCTTCAGCACTGTGCTTGGTTCCACAGCATCCTGTGCTCTAACCATTGCATCTGCTATGCTCTCCTGGTAGGGTGGTGGGGCCTCTGGTTGCGGGTCATTGTCATCTTCAAGTTCAAGGCTTGTCGCTGTATACGGAGGAGGAGGAAATCCCAGGAGCCCTCTGCCTGGAGGGCAAGTCTGTTTCTCAGCATCCAGGCTTTCTTCATAAGCCGGGGGATAAAAGTCNGGCCTGTGAGATGAAATGCCACAAAGATGCATGTGTTATTTAGGTCTTGGTGGTGAAGAAGCATATGTCTGCCTCTCTCAGCTCACATCGTGCAAAGCTAAACTGCTAAGAAACACTGAGTTCGAAACAGATGTACTTTTCTGACATCACCAGTTTCTAAAAACTGCACGCTCTTCCTGTAGAATCAATCAATCCCCTTCCAGTCATAGCAGCCTGCCTATTCCAGACAGGTATTCCAAGCTACTCATCCTTGTTTGCTCTTTCAGTCCAGAAAACAGCCATTCAGTGCACTATCCTTATCAGCCCTAGGTGACACAGAGANTGGACCATGAACCACTCCTTAATCCTTGTACACACATCCATCTTCCACGCCATTCCTCTCAAGGCCTCAGACCTTCACAAGCAACAATAATGAACAGAAACCAATTACATGCAGGTCCCTGAGAGATGCCACCACTCTCTCCTGACACATTGAAAAGTCCTGGGCAGCTGGTTCCAGAGAAAACATAGGAAACACACTCAGGTCTCACAAGGCACCAGCTGATAGCTTTGTGAGGCACTCAGCTGTAGCGTTACTATGCTGGCCTGCCCATGGTTAAGGTCATCCACTCCAGTTGCTGGACTTCATCATCATCCTGCCCATCAAAGTAATTGCTCCCCNTGGCTCCTCTGCCGTGAATGAAGGTGGGGGTGGGGTGAGTAGAAGGGAGCCAGGGTGAGCTTGCATGAGTTGTGTATTTATAGAGGTAAACTATCCAGTGCCAAAGGGAGTGTTTATGGTGAGTAACCACAACAGAGCAGGGTCTGCCATTTGTAGTCACTGCTCCACTCCAAATGTCACAAGGCCTAGGGCCAAATAGCTGAAGGAGCTGTCTACTGTACGATGTAAGTCTCGACCTTTCCCAGGAATAGCTAAGGCTGAGTCATGGGGACAGAAAGGTAAGCTCTTCCCTGGAACCACTTGAGAGACTCCAAGAGGACTGCTGCCATGAACTCCGTCACTGGAGGGACATTCGCTTGGATAGCTCTGCCTAGTTGCCCATTTTGAGATATGGAATTTGTCCAGTTTAACTCTGTGGGTTGAGCATCTCAGGATGCAACAGGCAGGGGAAGTGAGATAGGGGTGTCAAGATACTCATTATTCCCTTTTGAAAACTCCAGAAAAGGAATATATATGAATGTGTTGGGAAATTTCAGATACATCCTAAAGGCACTCAGTTACTATTAGCAGGAATTCATAGTGTAGAGGTAGATACACACACACACACACACACACACCACATATGTACACACACAAACACACACACACACCACATATGTACACACA
>LZPO01027424.1:82869-97193 GCA_001675575.1 Neotoma lepida | reverse complement strand
ATACACACACACACCACATATGTACACACACACCACATATGTACACACACACACATACACACCACATATGTACACACACAAACACACACATACACACCACATATGTACACACATACACACCACATATGTACACACACACACACATACACACACACCACATATGTACACACACACAAACACCACATATGTACACACATACACACCACATATGTACACACACACACACAAACACACACACACACACAAACACACACACACACACACATACACACACACACAGGATCACTCTACGAGCACCTTCTAAATCACTGCTGCTATCTTCATTTTTGGTCAAACCCAAAGACCTTCTTCCTGGTTAGTCTAATTAACCCTGGAAACAGGCTCTGNTTGTTGTCACTGGTGTGATGGATAGCAACATTGCATAATCACTGGCAAGAGGGCTCTTATTCGATGTGCATGGGATAACGAAGACATTTTATGGACTTCCCACTCTTGCGTGAAGAGCACAAAAGGACTTATGGATTCTCACATCCTATACCTTAAGAACAACGTTCTTGTGTTTGGACAAGAATCAGAAGATTGATGCTAAATTAACCGACCACAAGGTTACCTGAATCCTTGGTTTTTGTTTTGATAAAATATAAATAACCTGTATTACTTGTAAGCGCATTAGTGGTATTTAGTGGTCTTATATTGCTGCAAACCACCCTTTGAACTTTTGTACCACTCCAAACTGCACCCCCATAATCATTAAATAATAACTTCATTCCCCCCCTACACACACACTCAAGGCCTGGGAACCACTGCTCTATTTCCTGTCTGTGGTTAGCTACTTGGTGTAAGTGGAATGGTACAGTGGTTGTCCTTTCTGACTAGTGAGTATCACTTGACATAATGTTCTCAATGTCTGGCCACCTACGGCACATATCAATTATTTTGTTCTCAAGGTCAAGTAATACTGCACTGTGTGTGTATACATGCTGCCATTTGTTTTTCCATCGTTGATGGACATGTTATCATCTTGCCTTGGATGCATCCTTCATACAAGGTGAGATCAGAACACCTAAAAAGATAGTTATCCAGGACTTCCCTTAGTCACAGAAGTTGCTGACTAACTCGATATCTGCTTGCTCATTTATTGTGGGCAGAATTTGGTCTGGGACTTTCTTTCTAACTCAGTAACCAGGTTATAGGGGCCACCTAGTCATCACCCGCCTTTTACTAAAATCACCCCCAAAACATAAGATGAACCTAGGAGCTGTGCTCCTTAATTTGCTGTGTGTGAGTTTTTACTAGAGGTGTGAGGATCTTACCCTAAGAAAATTCCTCCTTGCCTCATACTTTTCCCCACTAGCAGCCTTGCTCTTCCACACTATGACCCCAGAACAAATGGCCGAATAGTGAAACTTCAGGCCTAGATGCAAAGCCTCATGTAAGTGGATCCACTGTGGAATTATACATCACCCCACTTCCCACACGGTGGCTCATCTCAGCCCTTCTCATGCCCTCTGGCACTCAGCACATACCTGTCTATTGTGGTCAGGGGTAGGTCCTGGGAAGCAAGGTGCTGTCTGAGCACATGGTTGAACATATCTTTGTTTTCACTTGCTTGGCAGTAAGTGGCCCAGAAAATTCCACTCAGAAGGATCATAAACCCCATAGGCAGAAGCACGTAGGACACGACCAGATTCTTCTGAGAGTGCAATATGGAGTTGGAGATGAAGAAACCCCCGAGGCAGATCATCAGGAAGCCTGTGAGGAGGGAGAGGGCACAGAGAATTAGGAGAGTCCTGTTCTGCATCCCTGCTTCTCCGGAGCCGTCTGACCCTGCCACTCCTCTGCTTCCAGGCCTTCTCAGGGAAGTGCACTCATTAGCCAAGTCGCAGCCTTATACACAGGAACAAACGGCCTTTGAACAATTAAGTGAAACAGGCACTGGGAAGCTATTCATTAACCACTGAAAGTTACTGTAATATCCTCCAGGGGGAACCTAGAAACACTGAGTCCTCCAGGAAGGGAAGGCTGCACGTAGCCACTTGGCTCCTGGTTAGTGAGGACCTCAGCTGCTCCCAGGTACTAGAGGAGAGGTCCTAAACCTTTTGGTTATGAAGGCACTGGTCTCTCAGCCCTCACTGTAGGGAATTCTCCTCTAAAAGCTACAGAAGTTAACATCTCTCCATAAACTATTGCTTCTGTTGTTTGGCAAGGAATTTTTTCCTGATTTCATTTTCTCTTTCAATACTAAGAAGACATTTCTCCAAGACTCTCAGCATCTTTGTCTTGCTATCTCAGTGACTCTGCCCTTTATTGCCCCAATATCCTGATACTGGGAAAATCCCCCGGGAGCAGGCCAGGGAGTAATCCTTCTGTTGATAGGAGAGAATTCCAGGAGGAGAAGGAGTATACCGGAGAAGGGATGCTGTTTGAGCTCTGTTTTGGGATCCTTCCCATCATTGGGGTGCAGATGTTGCAATCCCATCATCACCTCTGGCTAACAGGTTCTTATTGAGTATTTAGTCTATATGACTGTAGCGCAGGCCACCATTCCTGGTTCATTAGAAAGGTTTCAGCCAAGCCTCTTCCTGCTCTCAAAAAAGATCCGTAGGCATTGGATCTAAGAGTATTCCCCACAAGGTCACAGCATGTTGTAGCCACCTCATATACCAAGAAAGTACATGTCAGAAATGCCTTCTATTATATTCTCCATTCTTTGTCCCCCACATAGCTTCACAGGGCGCACTGGCAGATTAAAGGCTCTGAAAAACCTGAAACCTTCCCCTAAAATATGTCAAGTAAAATTTATCTTAGCAGATGCTGCCAAACAATGTTCCTCACCCTCTCCCCTACAACCTTGTTCTGTGTAACATTGCCTTAGAGATCTTTTTGCAGGGCTGGAGAGATGGTTCAGAGGTTAAGAGCACTGGCTGCTCTTCCAGAGGTCCTGAGTTNAATTCTCAGCAACCACATGGTGGCTCACAACCATCTGTAATAAGATATGGTGCCCTCTTCTGGCATGTAGGCATACACACTGGCAGAACACTGTGTGCATAATAAATAAATCTTAAAAAAAGAAAAAAATCTTTTTGAGCTGCCTTATGTACTCTGTCTGAAGTTTGTTTCCTTCATCTTGACAGTCTGTGGTTGCAAACACCCTATTCCAGATCCGCTTCATGTCTTACTTCCTACCTTTTCTGTTTGATACCTTGGCACATCCATGCCAAAAGACTTCTTCCCATAAGGACTTCTGAGTCATTTTTGCCTAGATGCTTTCTACACTTCTCTACTGTCATCGCTTGTCATTTGCTTTTCCAGTGGGCCAGTGTTTATTTGTGCAGTGTCATAGTATTTCTACTTATATCCTTTAGCCTCGTGCCCACCATTTCCTTAGCTCCACCCTTGTGTTAGGGCTAGGAGAGACAGGAAGACACTACAGATCAAACACTATAGCAGACACTTCCTCCTTCTACCCACTGACCCCTGCATATATTAGCTTCAACTCTAACCTTAAACTACTTCCTTCTTCTATGCTTGGAATTATCTTTGCAGTCTAGCCTTTGTCTCCTTCCTTCTGCAATTGGTTTTCAGGTTTCGATGATGGTCACTGATGACTCCTGTCTCCTATGTAAGTAATCCCCTCCATTCGAGTATGAGCTGGACCTAGTGACTTGATTCTAGAGAGAAGAATATGGCAGAGATGATAACTGTTTCCATGATCATGTTACAAAAGAAAGGAACTGTCCATCCTGCTAGGAGATTATTACCTCTGAAGCATGAGGCTGCCATATTAGCAAGACTCATCTGGCAAAGGCCTAGGAACACCTTCTTAGTCAACAGCCATTGATGAACCCTTCACTAATGGCCCTGAGGTTATCAGCCGTGTAGACGTATACTCTGCCCACAAGTGTATAGAGTGAGGATCAACGCCTTTCACAACTGATTCTGGAAAAGGCACTCAGGCAGCACTCTAAGTGGCCCTGGAAAACAGGAGCCACTCATACCTGAGTCACACAAGCTGTGGGATTATAAATACTCATTGCTTTAAGTTGCTTCATTTTGGGGACTTTTTTTAAGGTAGCAAGAGAGAACTAAACTAGTTCCATTAGGACTCGAAAAATCAGAGTGGTGATTGTTAAGTGTTTATCACAGGACCTGGTACACAGCACCCTGTTACAGTCAGCTGTGCTCTTCCTCATCACCGTTATCATTGTCACTGACAGTCCCCAAAGCCACAAGAAAACCCAGGGTTCCCAGCTGAATTGTTGTCACCAAAGGTTCGGTCCCACATTCAGATTGATGGTAGGGTCCTGGAGCTAATGCCAAGTATCAGAAAAGGAAGGGCTAGCACTGTCCATCACGGAATTAGGCTGGTTTGGTTTATACAAATTTCGGAGCTGGACTGGGGATGATGACAGATCGGGCCCAGTTCCTGTGACGACAGGAACACAGGAGCAAATAAACACTTTCCTATCCATCTCCTTCAGCACCAATGAAAGACATGTTTTTCCAGACAGGTTTCTTCCTCTCCGACATCCCATAGATGACCCCTGCCATTCCAGAGCAGTGTCTGGTTGTATTGGTGGTTGGGAGAAGTAGTGGTGGTGTCTTCCCAAGAATTTAAGTGAAATAAAGCAAAATCCAGAAAGCACTAGGGGAAGGAAGGACCAGTTCCTTCATATAAAATGTATATAAAAGAGAAGGTAAGTTTCTGGGTCCAGGGTATTTTANGAGTTTGAGGAGAATCCCTCTTCCTTCTCCCTTGCCAAACCGTTAGATTACACTCCTAAAGCTAGCCACCAAGGTCTACTCCCTTATTTGGCCACTTCCTTATGCCTGACTAAAACTCCAAGGTCCACCTACCAAAACACCAAAGTCTAGCAATCAAAATTCATTATTTGGCTACACTGGCTAACATGTCCAATCAGGACTTACCAACTCAACCTAGCATAGGCTTCCCTTTTTCTCCTTAGAAACCACTCCTACAGAGAGACACCTGATGCTGTCTTTGCCTGACCCAGAGGCAGCGCCCCCCCCCCGTAATAAAAATCTCCTTTGTGCTGAGAATTTGGTGTTCGAGTGTGTTCAGTACCACTCCATGGTATAGTTAAAGGAAAGGTTTTTATTGTAAATAGAGAGTACAGCCAGAGGCATCTAGAAGAGTCCAGAGCAAGGAGAGAAAGTAGACTGAACATGGCCTTGACCTGGCCATGACAGAAGCAGGAGCAGAGTGAAAGAGAGAGAGAGAGAGAGAGAGAGAACATCTAAAATAGCAGGGTTATAAGGAGAATGGAGAATGGGGGGAGTTTAGGGTAGAGGTGATATGGGCTAGGAGGCTAGCAGAGACTCTGAACTGTGTAACAGGTACTTGTGATACTGAGGGAGCCTGGAGGCCAGCATGCACTTTGGTATGCTAATAGGCACCACAGGTAACCATTTGTCCCTTCTGCCAGTGGTCAGAGAAATGGCTCCTTTGGTAGAGAGGAACCTGCTTCACCAGTTCCTGAGGAATGCTGACTTTATCTAACTGCCAGAAATCCTCCTATGGTCTGGGTTGAGCTCATTTCTGGATATCTGTGCCTTTTGGGGTTTGGGGAACTGGCGTTTCACTTGGACCTGACAACAGTAACATGTTATTTGACCATCGGCCAAACATCTTAAGAAGCAAATGTCTTTCAACAGTGTTCCCTTGAGTATGGCAGACCCATGAGCACTCTTCTGAACATTGTGTGCTGCTGAGTTCCAGGCACTGTCCTGACTCTGGGTTCACATTAGAATACCCTGGAAATTAGCTTCTATTTCCCCACCCTCTGCAGCACACACAGTCAGGGCCTTAGGAGATGGGACAGTCCTCTATACCCAGATTTCTGTCTCTGGGGTGCACAGACCAGTGTCTTGAAAACAGGCTGGTGGTAACTCAGAAGCAGCTGGTGGCTTGCGGAGGCTGTGGCACAGGAAGGGCCTGATGCCAAGCCCAGAGGCAGAGGTGCAGGTTTCAGAAGGGTCACCGGCTTCAGGAAGCCAGACTCTGCAGGAGGTGGAGGAGACAGCATGTACGTAGCAAGAGACGCCACCTAGGCTGGCTTCATGGGGGTGATTACTAAGTGGTTTTTGGATTAGCCTTTCACACTTGAGGGTTCACTGAGCACTGGTCACTTCCTCTCCTTGTTTTCTTTGCTTTTCTAAACGTTTTCCTCTGCCTCCCCCTTCCCCCTCCCCCACTCAGGAGATGATTGAAATGGAGGGAGTTTTTGAGATTGGCAAAGGACAAAGAGCAGGTCAAGAAATTCCTAGCGTGGAAGGAGGCAGCCACTCACTCTCCCACTGTGGCCAGGAGGTCACCAAGACAGAGACGCTAAGCAGGTGCGGGCCTGGATGGGGCCCCTGAGATGTGTGCCCACAGCACTGACTTTTGNGGGTTGCAAGTCAAACCCCTTCCTTGCCCATCAGTATAGATTCTATTTTCAAGCAACTTTTGAAAACCCACGTGGGCATCCCTTCTCCTGATTCTGTCAGGTCTGGTCACGTTGAGATCTTGTCACGTCTATGGACCAAACAAGAAGAGAAGTTTGTTTTAGAAAAAGCTTAACTTCCAACATAGTCTACAACAACCAGAGCAGATGTGAGTTCTTCAGAGCCCTGGAAAACGGAAAGGAGTCCACCCTCCATGGCTACTCCAGAACAAGACAGGAACCTCACACCATGGCAAAATCTCACAAGTTTCTATCAAATGGAGTCATGGCTGGGGGCTTGTAAATATGACACATGTCTGTGTCCCATTTCATGAAACTTCCTTTAATATTAAGATTCTGTTCCCCCCATCTCTTAGTTATTCATATCCATTTTCTTCTTCTTGAATGACTTAAGCAAAAATTTTCATGTCCCTCAAAGATACTATAGAATTCACACATAAAACCACTTGGTCCAAGATTTTTTTATTTTCTTCTTTCTTGTAAAAAAAAATCTTGCCATTTATCATTAAATGCCAAATAGTGTGCAAAAGACAGTAGCGATTGAGATAAATACTGGACATGGCACACTTGTCCCACTGCCTATCCATTGGTATAGGAGAGTGAGTGAATGTGGTGGCTCTTGGGCTCCTCAGTGCTTTGAGGTAAGGACTGGCCTGCTTGAGGTAGATGTGTGTGACAGGATTCTCAGTGCTCCTCTTTTATCCTGACTTCANGTCTTCACCATACATGTGNACCTTGTGGGGGAGTCTTGTCATCCTGGCCTGTTCTTTCAGCAATGTGTTACTGCTTGTCTTAGGGTTTCTATTGCTGTGAAGAGACACCACGACCATGGCACCTCTTGTAAAGGAGAAATTTCANTGGGGCCTGGCTTACAGGTTCGGAGGTTTAGTCCATTATTGTCATGGTGGGAAGCATGGCAGTGTGCAGGCAGACATGGTGCTGGAGAGGGTCTCATGGTGCATGAGAGTTCTACATCTGGATNGACAGGAAGAGAGAGAGANAGTCAATGGGCCTGGCTTGAGCTTCTGGAACCTAAAAGCCCACTCCCAGTGACACACTTACTCCAACAAGGCCACACTTCCTCCAACAAGGCCACACCTACTCCAACAAGGACACATCTACTCCAACAAAGCCAGAACTCCTAATCCTTTCACATAGCCCCACTCCCTATGAGCCTGTGGGGGCCATTTTCATTCAAACCACCACACTGCCATTTGCTGCTTGCTAGCAAAGTATAGGATCAGGGACTTCTCTGTCATCCAGGTATACCTCAGGGTTCAGACTGGGTTGGGGATTGTCTTGGGGACCCACCCTCTCCCAATGCCAGCTTCAACTAGTGTTCTGGCCAAGGAATAGTTTGCTAAGCCTCCTCCGGATGCAAGGTTTCTTTCTCTGCCCTTTCTCCAGCCACGTGGAATTTCATTGTGTCATGGTGGTAAGAGTTCCTCCCTTTCCATGCAGCCCAGCCCGGCAGTTCACTGGAGCTCCAGTGGTGCTTCATCACTTCCCTGTAACAGCATGACCAAGATGGTTAGAGCAGAGTCCCTAAGCCTGTAAGTGTTTGCAGTGCCCAGTGCTTCTGTGCTTACATGTTAGCCCACACTTGGAACCTAACAAGCCTTTAGAGATTTTAGCTGAGGGACTAGAAAGTTAGTGGTTAGGAACACAGGCTGCTCTTCCAGAGGACCCAGGTTTGATTCCCAGCACCCACATGACAGCTCACAACTGTCTGTAACTCTAGTCCCAGGCTCTTCTGGCCTCCAGAGGCACTGCACACACATGATGCATAGACATGGGCCAGATAATTACTGACCAAGCCCCTACATGGCCTGCCCCGATAACCCTGAGCTTGAAGCCCCTCCAGTACATACACATTTAAAACAGATTTTTGCTGCAGACTTCCTTTCATTTTTCTTTATTATTCTGTCAACTTCTATCTACACAGATCTTCCAAAAAAAAAAAAAAAAAAAAAAAAAAAAAAACCAAAACTGTGGTTGTAGATTTTCTTTTTGTTATTTCATTGTAATTGGAGGGCAGATGGGGGGCAGACAAGTGTGATCAGGCTGCCAATTAGATGCCCCATTTTCCCCCGAGGGCACCAGGATATGAGTGAACATTGTTTACGGAGCTAAGACTGTGTCATATTGTCTATGTGGTTTTATATTTTGTTTAGTTATTTTTATCACCAGAACAATGTGGTTTCTGAAAACATTACTTCTAGTGATTTTATATTTTGAGTGAACCTTAGTAATGCATCATCCTGGGGTACATACACTTAGTCATTTTATCTCTTCCATACCAAAGAATGAGATGTTGTAGAAAACAGGATGTAACAGGAATTCTAAATGGTCTTATAATAAAAAACCCAGTACCAGATATTGGTGTAAATGCTGAAAGATCAGAGAGACAAAGGAACAAGCCACCTCTTAACTCCAGNACTCCTCAGCCTGAAAAGCTTTCCTCAGCGGAAAAACTTTAATTCCTATCTCCTTGTGCCTTATATACCTTTCTCCACCCACCCATATCATTTCCTGTCTCAACTTTCCTAGTACTGGGATTAAAGGTGTGTGATCCCAAGCATTGGGCTTAAAGGTGTGTGTCACCACTACCTGGCTCTGCTTCTCTCCTAGACTGAGTCAGTCACTTGTAGTCCAGGGTGGCTTTGAACTCACAGAAATCCAGANGGATCTCTGCCTCCCGAGTGCTAGGATTAAAGGTGTGTGCCACCACTGCCTGGGTTCTATGTTTAATCTAGTGGCTTCCTTGATCTTCAGGCAAATTTATTAGGGTCAGTATATCATCACAAGAGAAAATATCAGCTTTGGAGAACCTTGAGATCTGGGCTATTGTAGCTTTATAAATGTTTTTCATACAATCCAATTGTGCTGGCTAGTCTTATGTCAACTTGACACACAAACAAGTTATCATCTGAAAGGAGGGAATCTCAACTGAGAAAATGCCTCCATAAGATCCACTGTAATCTTCTTAATTAGTTATTGGTGGAGGAAGGCCCAGCCCATGGTGAGTGGTGCCACCCCTGGGCTGGTGGTCCCGGGTTCTGTAAGAAAAGGACAGTTGAGATTTTCCTTTGTGCTATTAACATCCTAGAAACAAACACCANTCTTCAGAACATGATGTTTCTTCATGAAAATATCACCGGATAGACGGAGTGTTTCTGAGGGATGTGTTGCTCAGTTACAGGTGTATAAAGATGTGGAAAGATGATGACTTGGCNTGTATTTATGCTGAGAGACAATTTCTCACAGCCAGGAGCTTAATCAAGCTGTGAGCCTGCCTTGACAGTAACTATAAACTCTGGCAGGATTGTGATCCTAGATTTTTAGACCTTCGTTTAAGTGTATTGGGATGNATAGCTCACTGCGCATGAATAAAGGTTGGAAACCATGAAGCCCAGAACTACTTGCTTTGTCTTATAAGTAAACTAAGAGCAGCAGAAGCAGAGGATCCCTACTTCCTGTCTAAAATCACTGAGAAATAAAATGCTGGCTCTTTTTTCTGTCCGTTACTCGGGCCATCTGTTTATTTAGTGTGAGTCACTGGTGTCTCGCACAGGAGAAAACTCAACAATTCCCTACAAATATTCCTTTTTTAAGATGAGAAAATGGGATTGAAACATAAATTATCATCTCTACATTTAGTAGTTCTTTTTTTAATGACTCAAATTGATGTGTTTTTGAAAGATGGATAAAAGAAAGACAGAGACATCAAACTGCTACTGGTCTATAGGAAAGAAGAGCAGTGAATACCTTGGTCTAAATAGTTTTTAGATTTCTTAGTTCTATGTGACCCATCATGAAAAATACACTTAACACAGTCCCTCTAGTTTACTGAGTATACCACATGCTGAGGACCTCCCCTTACTGTTTCTGNCTCACANAACCCTTTTGTAAGTGGGCATTTTAAGCTCCCACCCAGCCTGGAGGATGTTGAGTCCTGAGAGGGTCGATGACTACCTCTCATGTGACACTCTGTGTCTTCATCACATGTTTACGGTTGGCCATTTCGCTTAGCAAATTTACAATTGATGGTAAAATTGTTCACTGCTGCTTATGGATTTCTAAAATACAGGCTCACAGTATGTATGGAAAGCATCCCTTTCTGAGTTANCAACCAGTACACAACAAGCCTAGCTTCGTAGCAGACAATTCTAGGTGTCAGGAAGTGTAAATGTGGCAAGTTAGTTTCTTGTTCAGTTACAGTACTCACATAGTTCTNCTGGGGCTCTGCTGTCAGCTGACATTATTGTCACTTTAGGACTCAGCTGATTAGTGGCTAAACAGTGGCAGCTACAGGAGAAAACATAAACCTCAAGGGTCCTGGACTGGTAATTAACATGTTGGCCCAGAGGTGTCACAAGTCACTTTGTTGTAACTCATTGACAATAATTGGCAATATGTCCCCAACCAACCCTAAGGAGCCAAGAAGAGTAAATCTAATAAGGGCCAAGACAACCTGAGTAGCCAGAAATATTTGGTGAGCAGCCTAATTTCTTCTCACCAGACCTGTAAACAGGTACCAAGTGGAACACAGAGGATGAGAAGGGAGCTTTGTCTTTTGATGAGGCATACAAACAACCTTCCTGAACGCAAAGAAGATGGTGCACTCACTAATCCACAGTGTAAGCATCACGTTGGAGTAGCGGCTGTGGGTCGTGACCCCTTTGGCAAACCTCTATCTCCAAAAAATGTTTACATTACAATTCATAACAAGTAACAAAACTATAGTTCTGAAGCAGCAACAAAAGTAATTTTATGGTTGGGAATCACCACAACATGAGGAACTGTATTAAGGTCACAGCATCAGGAAGGTTGAGAACCACTGCGTTAGAGGTAAAGGTGGTTAATGTTAAGTGGCCAGTTACGGAGACTTACAGATGAACTTAAATCCTTGAGACATTTCACATCAATGNAGGGCATGTNGGAGAGATGGGAACCTGCTTAAGGGAGCTTTGTGAATGGTTTGACACATTTAAGGCAAACGTAATCAGGACAACAGGACAGAGGCAGGCAAGCAAGGGAGAGGGATGGAATGCATTCTGGGGACAGACCTCCAGGTCCTGGGCCATGGAGGGGAAGAGTATCTCATTGAGATGGTTACAGTCTTACCAAAATTATGTCAAATGTAGTGTCGCCAACAAAGTGATACTTCCATCTTGACACATTTATGATTCTTAGAAGAATGCGTTTTCATGCCCATTAAAGCAAAATAATAAGGCTGTCAGCAGGGATTGCTTGATGCTTGCCAGTAAAAACGAATGAATAAAATGAATGAGGGGATAGGGAGAAAGCCAAGGAAGACACAGCATCAATCCTTTTCTCTTTATCGGGTTCTGAGTACTTTATTTACCGACAAGAGATGCTTGGATGAAGCATTGATGAAATATCATCCAATTCTGCATGTCAGTGACTTTTTATTCTCCCTTTCTTCAGCCTTGGCATATGAATTCTTTCAATGTTTCCTCTTAGGTTTGGTTCCACAATTCTTTAACCAGATTTGTTATTTCTTGAAAAAAAGTCTAGGTCCTTTGTATGGTTTTTAAAGTCTTGAAGTCTCAAACACTAGACAGAACTCACTAAAGGAAAATCTGTCCCCTTAAGTAATATTTATTGGGACATGGGGAAGAGGGAATCCAGACCTCAGTGTAGATTAGAATCTGTGATCCCATGGACTCAGTAAAGGTCATTATTTATATATATATGTATATATATATATATATATATAAGAAAAATTAAAACATGGAACAACTAAACAAACATTCCAAATGCTCCCTATGGCTCTAAAGAACAAATGCTTCCAGCAGCCAAACAGCTATGTCAACCAGGCTGTAATTTCACATCTTGCAGGAGACGAGAAAGGCCAATAGTAATGGCTTCATCTGGTTAAAAAGTGGAAGACAGCTGAGGCTGTACTAAAGCCCTGTTCTTTCTCTTCTCCAGAAAATAAAGAGGACACATTCGTGGAGTAGATTAAGCAAATCCTTCATTGCTTTCAATGGTAGCACTCTGGGTTTTGTGACAGATGAATGAGTAAGGGAAGAAATAAAGAACTAGACACTGTGACTGACATGGCAGACACTATGGACACCACTGCCATCTAGGCTGGTGTTTCTCAGACTCAGGACTTGTCATGTGAATCACCTGGGGAATCTTAGAGCATGCAGACTGATTTAGCAGGACTNGGGTAGAAGGACTTAAGGTTCTTCATCTCTAACAAGCTGCTAAGAGATAATGGTGGTGATGGTGAAGATGATGATGATAGTGATGATGATGATGATGGTAGTGGTGGTTGTGATGTTGGTAATGGGAGTAATCCTATCCCAGTCTCAGTGGGGTAAGGACCAGTCTAAGTCAATCATGGTCATTTTGTTCCTTCTGCTTGTGATTGGTTTGAGCCTTGTCATGTGACCAATCTNGATCAATTAAAAAAAAGTGAATGTTGGTAGGGGCAGACCAAGCCCTTGCTGCTTCCTGCCGTTACAGATGGGGATATGATTTTCAGAGCTGCTGTGTTCATGTCACGTGAGTAACAACCTTCCTGGTCCTTGGTCCCATGCATCATATTATTGGACACTTTCTGTCAAATGAATATGNACTATATCTCCCAAATATTACATCTCTGCATTCACTTCTATCTCAACCTATACATCATCTATATCAATCTGTGTCTATCTCTATGTCTATATCAGTTCCAAAGTCAAATCTTCAACTGTGTACTCAATATGTCCATCCAGAAAGCCCACTACAGGTAAAATCAAAGATAGGACATGGAACGTAGTCTCCATCTTAGGCCTCATGAACATATTGTTAAATTCTTCTTAAACACCCCCACCAACCTTGCNTTNTGTTTCATTAAAGATGGCCAACCATGGGCTTAACCTGCTGCTGGCAGAGACTAAAACAACTAGGTTCAGCTTACCTGGTTAGCATCCTTACAGGTGACGCTGGGTGGGGTTACTTATTATGGTACCATTTGGGGTTTAACCACCCACTCTCCACTGTTATTCAAAACTTGCTCCTCCCCCTGGATTTCCTGCATTAGGAAAAGACATGATCAGCTTCCCAATTATGTAACTGAAACCCGGGAAGTCCTTCTAGGCCNTCCTGGCTTCTTTTATGTATAAAAGAAACATTCTCTGTTTCTATATTTTGTTTAATTTACCCCTACATCCCTTTCAGATAGGTAATTTCTAAATACTTTCCTTCCTCTCTATTACATGCTACCATCTTGGCCCAAATCACTGACATGTCACTTTTGGATGAGAACAGTCATTTCCTAGCTCACCTTCTCATCATCATCTCCACAAAGGGATTCATTGACTTTGCAACTACCTTCCTTAAATCTAGAAGGTCAGACTACACATCAGACTACACATGGAGGGCTTTCTGGGATGGTCTCTGACCACCTCTCTGGCCTGTCCCAGTTGCCAGTCTGGGCTGTTTATGGAATTTTGCATACTCTGTCCTGGCTCATGACTGGGCCCTTAGGGATGTCTTTTGCTCCAGAAATTCTCTTTGCTTGTCTCTCTTTGGCTTTTTAAAAATTATTTATTACTTTTTGAGAATTTTAGACTCAAGTATTATATTTATTACTATTTCCACCCCTTCTCCACCTTCCAACTCCTCCTGTGGTACCCTAACTCCCTCTCAAGTTCATGACCTCTCCTTTATTATTGTTATACACACAGACACATACACACGCACACACACACACACACACACACTTGTGCTGGTTAGTGCTTTGTTGGCATGACACAATTACAGTCCTATGGGAAGAAGAAACCTTCATTGAAGAATTGCCTACATCATATCGGGTTGTATTGGCAAATCTGTGGGGGT
>LZPO01027424.1:22705-34194 GCA_001675575.1 Neotoma lepida | reverse complement strand
TCAAGCCTGTTGCAGAGTGGTGGTGCGCCCTCTGGTGGTTAATTTTTAAACAGGTCCACCTGCCCCAAGAGCACCTGTTCTGGTAGAAACCTATCTGAAAATAAGAAACCACACTTTGGGGGCATTTCCTGAATATGGCAAGTCAGGGTGATTTCTAGGAGTTTTTAAGGTATTGCTGTTTTGCATGTGCACATGTGATATTTTTCAGAACATATTCTGGACACGTGACTTGCCTTGATCTATCTGGCTTGAAGTGAGGCCAATAAGAAGAGGCAGTATGAAGTGGACAAAAAGTGTTTCTGGTACAGCAGCACAGAAGCATCCACTGTCCGGTTGCTGAGCTAAAATACCAACCAGAAGCAACTAGTCACTCGTTAGAGAGTCAGGAGAGGAAGAAGCTGAGAATACTTTTTGGACATTTTACCTCTGGCAGCAGCTGAGTGCGCAGGGGTAGTGTTCACTGGTTTGAACTCACTGGGAGCAAGGATTTGTGGGCATCATGAAGAGTCCAGTTTGTGACATGCTTGTTCTAGATGGGTCCTCCAAGTGGAGAAGCCAGGCTCTGAGCTCNCTGACTCTCCATCTGAGGTTCTTTCTTCTGCAGTGTAGATGCGTGTTCTCCAGCTGAATCTTGAACTTGGGGATGGCGGGGAGCAGGTGCTGCCAGGGACTTTCAGTCATGGCTGCCATGTACTGGCCTAAATGGTTTGGCTCGGGCATGTCTTTTGATGTTAGATGAGGACTAATGCATGGAAGAAACCNAATAATCCAGTATTCCCTTTCCAGAAAACATCTCCACATCAGGCTAATATTATCATTGATGTACATATGCGTGGACCATCAATGCATGCTGAGCCAGACTTTTTTAAATAAGCAAACTATCTATTTGTTAGATGCTTTCTCCAGAATCACTTATTACAGCACAAGTGGAAGTTTTAGAGTGAAGAAGNCAAGATGGGCACCACTTGTGTCTCCTATAGACTATTTATCAGGGGAACGATCCCCTCGAAGCAGAGAGCTCAGTTTACAATCAATTAACATCCTCACTAATGGGGCACAGTGGCATAGGTTGCTCCCTATGTGCTATACTGAGGGGGACACAGTTTGTACATATTAGAATCCCAGAAGATGGAAACAGCAAACAACTTGCCCCTGAGGGGAATGCTAGCAACACGCTAGCTCACGTGCTTCACTCATAACAACATCTTCAAAGGCTTGGGCAGACACCAGAAGGAGATGGTGAAACCCTTTGCCAGAGACATTGTATGCTTTAGGTGAGAACACAGAGAAATCCAGCCGGAGCTGAACTGAACGTTCCTTGTTGGCAAGTGTGCATAGTGCTGGAAAGTACTATGTAGGCTGCTGGGAGGAAAAAGCCACCAACAGCCTTTCTCGGCTATGGACCCCNTGGNTGCAATTCTGACCTGCCTGGCAAGATAAGCCCACCGGTTCAATAGTGGAAAGAATGTTTTGGGGTTAAGTAACGACTACTTAGCTGGATTTGAGGTCTGCTCTGTGGGAGCGGCTCCACTGCTGGGTCTGTAGACCTGGTCAAAGCCTGTGACTGGGAGGAATGTACTACCAATGTGTTGCTAAACAGGAATGTAGCCAAATTGCCTCCTAAACACATGAGTCTACACCCATAGATAGTGCTGCTATAGGCCTTGGCCAGAGAAGCTTCCGTTTTTGTTTTTGTTTTTGTTTTTGCAGAGAGCAACGGTTAATGCAGAATCTCACAATTGGTCAAAGTGCTGAAAATAGGTGACACTGAGTGCTCAGCCCTAAACGAGATCTCTCTATCACCCCTCCAGGGTCAGGGAATATGAGAGAAGGGGGCAAGAAAGATGGTGAGAGCCAGAGCGTGGAGAGCAGGGCTATGAAACACTATCTTTCTGGGTGTGGTACGCTGTCACAATCATGAACACACAGCAACTACAGTTAATGACACAAGACCTGCACCCCACAAAGTGACATGGGGTTGGGGAGAGGGCTGGCTGNAAGGAAGAAAGAAATCAGCATGAGTGGGAGGTGGGTAAGAGAGGGCAAAGGAGTTGGATATGATCACAGCGTGTTCTGTACGTGTGTGCTTTTGTCAAAAGTCAAAGACACGGGTGACGAGTTGCCCTGAAGTAGAAGAGGCCGAGGAAACAGGGCAGCTAAGTAGAAATACAAGACTCCAGGACAAGGACGGCATTGGAAAGACTGNTACAACTTGGATATGTCCAGTCATATCAGTGTTAGTTAGATGCCTGGATGTGGTCACTGGGCTGTGTTTTTGTTCTAAGGGGACACTTGCTATGCTTGGGTCCCTGTGTCTGCAGGTTACCTNCAGTAGTTTCAAGCAGTANTGGAACTGNTAATAATCTACACATATGTACATAAANAAATATGTTAAAATATGTTCATTGATGAGTGTACACAAAAGTATACAGACATTCATATGCTTTGTGACTTTCTGGGATATATATATATTTATATGTACATATATTAAAAATAAAAAGGGAAGGCANAGCTATCCAACCTACACACAAGCAGAGGAGTGTCTAAACACTNAAGACCTATCCATTGTTCCTTTCTTAAGCTCAGATATTGTAATATTATCTTTTCTATTCTCTAAATCACATCTTGATGAAATGTCAAAATAGGAAACAGGCAAAGGCCTAACCCCCTGCTCTGACGGGCTCTTAGGAATGTACAGTATTTGCTGTAGATTGAAAATTTGCAATGTTTAGAGAGGGATTCTCTTCATTTAAATCCAGGTACCCAAGCAGAAAGCTGTCTGCAGGCACCCCTGTCCCCTTGCCATGTCACAGTGGGCAGCTTCCAAGGTCAGCTGCTTTGCTGAGAGGAGCTGCAGTCACAGGCACACTCAAGTTCACACGGTACCACCTGCAGCTTTTACAGGTTCCAGTTGCCCACGTNTCAGAAGCCAGGCTGCCAGAACACTGCAGTGGGCCAAGAAAGCGCCCATTCCAGCTCTACCTGCCATACCCTCTGGAGCTTCACTGTCTACAACTTCCTAACTGGCTGGTCCAGCAGTCTCTGCTTGAACACACTGTGGCTAAAACCAGTCAGCCAGCTGATCCAGTCCTGAGGAGTGGAAGCAACGTGAGCACCTGGTCTCCTCAGACCAGGCATTGGAAGAAAATGTTTCCTTTTCTCCAGGCTTCTAGTACATTTTTAATGGAAAAATGTCAAAGCAGGTCAAGGGCAGTGGCATGTGTCTGTAGTTACAGATAGCCAGCTAAGTTACCTTCCCTTTTTATTTTTAATGTATATANATATAATTATTATGTGTATAATCCAGAAACTCACAAAGAGATTAATACCTGAATACTTTTGGGTAGACTTATCAACAGACAAGGGAGAGGATCACCAATGCACAACAGTCTAGGCTAGCCTGGACAACAAAGCAAGGTCTGTTTTACACACACACACACACACACACACACACACACACACACACAAAATTAACTTAATTAAGTACAATGGGTAAAATATTCCAGGCCTTCAGTGGAGTGTCTCTATACAGCCTCATTTAGAAGTCCTCTTTACATTTGAAGGGCCTTGTGTTTATCACCTTCTGAGATATACCCATTTTATAGCTATAGTTTTAAAAATAAAGCTGTAAGGCACACATATTAGGCAACTGTGTGTGCACAGGCTTTGTTTATGTGTACCTAGACAGTTTCAAAAGGCAAATGTCAAGGGTATTCCTGCAGACTGGGGCTAGGTAAGAGGGCTAAGGAGGCATCTGCTTCTCACTTTAAATATTTTGTTAATGTTTGATTTTTTTTTTTTTAGAAAATACTAATGCTTAAAACATTTCTATACCAGGCATGGTGCCCCATACCTGTAATCCCAGATCCCTAAATTAAAAACTGCCCAGAGGGACTCCTGTCTCTTAGCCATGTCACAACGGCTCCTGTCTCTTAGCCATGTCACAGCGGGCAGCTTCCTGTGAATGTGCCAGCTGTGCCAGCTGTTCCTGCTGTTAGAGGCGAGAGCCACATAGATGCTCCTATGCACTCAGAAGGCTGAGGCAGGTGAATCTCTGAATTTGAGATCAGCCTGGTCTACATAGGGAGTTCCAGGCTAGTCAGGGCTATATAGCTATACTCTGCCTCAAAACAATTGAACAAAAGAGAAAAGTCATATACACNNAGTTAAAATCTGAGTGACTGCACTCTGGGCAGCCTAGGATAAGCCTGTTCCTTGTCCACAACAAGAAGTCACTATCCTGTGGCAGCCCTTCAGTTCCCCATATATTTCTCCCAGCTAAATATTTCCATTTTCTTCTACTGTGTCTTAGTTGGCAGCGTGTCAAGGAATCATACATCAAAATAAAAAGGGAAGGCACNGCTATCCAACCTACACACAAGCAGAGGAGTGTCTAAACACTCAAGACCTATCCATTGTTTCTTTCTTAAGGTCAGATATTGCAAATATTATCTTTTCTAGTCTCTAAATCCCATCTTGATGAAATGTCAAAATAGGAAACAGGCGAAGGCCTAACATGCCACTTTTGACACCCCGCCACTCTCCACTGAGGTTGAGTGGGTCTGAGTCCCACAGAATGCAACAACGGCAACCGGTCATGCGTTGAATGGTCATAAACCCATAGTTGCTTGCGTTCTTGCTGTGCCTTGCCCAGCATTTGGGGGTACCCTACTGAAGGGCTTTGTCAGAAACGGGCAAAGGCAGGACAGCAGGCTGTAACCACTGGGTCCTTGTCACAACTCTGGGTGGGCTCTCACAGCACTTGACAAATCTGGCTGACTAATCAGTGATCATGCCAGGCAAGAATGACAAGGGTGTCACATGATACCCTAACTGGGAAAAGCCTGTGTCATGGCTTGAAGAATCTAGTTCTCTATTTATAGCTAAGGTGACTGCTTCTCCTCACTTGTTTATCACATCGTTTGTCCTTGGGTCCTTAATAATGTCCTCCTCTACTCTTAAATGTACCCCCATTGAGGTGACACAGAATATCATTATCCTTAGTGGTTACATTCTCATTGCTGTCATGGAGACCTTACAGAAGTAGCTGATGGAGGAGAGGTTGACTTTGACTCAGAGTTTAAAAGGGACAACCAGTCATGGTGGGGAAGGCGTGGTGATTGGAAAGGCTTGATTTGTGGCAGTGGGAACTTGTGGCTAGGCTCCTTCGTATCTTAGCAGATCTGGAAATGGAGAGCTTGGGCCTGAAACATTGATGGCCTACAACCCTCAAGATCCACCCCTCCTGGCTATGTCAGCCAGCTCTGCCCTATATCCCAAAGGATCTACCCCTCCTAAAAGAGCACTCCTGGCAGAGGTCTAAGGGTTTTAAACCAAAGAGCCTGTGGTGGACATTTACCACCCAAATCAAACATTATAAACCCATTAGTAACATCTTCACACAGAGATATGTTCTTAAATTCCAAAAAGAATTTACTCTAGCTTCGGCAGAATCTAAGGCACTTCCGAGCATTTCAGAACCACAGATGCCAAATTTCAGAAGGTGAGGCAGCGACTAAAGTGACCTTTCCTCTCTGAAATCACCTAGCCATCTTTGAGATGATCCCCAAACTTCACTCTGGGAANCCAGGTATTTGATTCCTTGAGACAGCAGCTGAATTCCAGCTGTGCCCAGAGGTTGAGAGAATAGCCATNGTATATTTTCTCTTTCCATCCTATTGATATGGATTCTCCTGAAACTCCTGCCCCTTCTCTCCCACTCAGGAAAATTCATTGTCCAGTAACTAGGAGAACTAAGGCAAGACCTTTCTGGTGTATCAGTAATAACCAAAGTGATAATGAAGTGGTCAGGAATATTAACTCTGCCACTTGCCAGCTCTAGGACTTGGAACTATTTCTCTACTCTGTGTCCCAGTTTCCCCATCTGTAAGATAGGGCTTGATAGTAGTCTTCCCTACTAAACCTAACAGCAGGTTTAAATGAGTTGAGAAGTTAGCATCGTTGATATTTTAACAATTAAAAGGCAACTTGACCCTGGTTCTGTGGCTGCTGACTGGAGAGAACAGAGGAAAGAATACAAACAAGAGATGCATGAATGGATGGTTGGCAGATTTGACCATTGAATGAGCTTCTGTTAGGGAACATAATCAAAGAACAGAGTTCCACCATCTGAGGTATCCCACCCATTACCAACGACGGGCAACCATCCCTTCATAGATGCATGCTCTAGACACCTGCCTNCACTGTTTCTTCTTTGTCAAAAGAGGCTAAGATAGACCAGCTTTGTTAGCACCGGGAGCCCAGGAGTGATCTCAAAGGCTGCTACTCTCAATGCTGTTCAAAAGCACAGTGACCAAGGAGGAAATAATGACACTCTTGACCAGTGCCCCTCTTTCATTCCCATGGGGGCCCAAAGCATTTCTCTGGGCATGCTACTGAAGAGCATTGCCTATGATTTCTTCTGCCCGTCTATCATCAATCTCTTCTTTGATTTTGATTTTTCATGAAGCAGATTGAATGCCTTGAGGAGCCAGAGATCTTTACTAGACTGGATCTATTAACAAAATACAAATTAAAATTGAACAGAGTCTTTTTTAAAATTCCAAGTTCTTATCTCACTTTCTTTAGCTTTCCTTCTAATCCAAACCAAATCCTTGGAGGTACAATGACCTTCACCCAAGACTGTAGGGGACACACAGCCTGCTCTGGATATGGTGTTGATTCTGCTAGAGGAAAAAGGACATTGATTCTCTAATTACTGGTGAGCAGGTTCTGAAAAAACACCTTTTAGCTCTGAGCATATTTATCAATTAGCTCTGAGCATATTTATCAATCTTTTCAGCACTGATTGAAACCTGCCATTCAGTCTTTGCACAGCCACCACAAGCATTAAATGGTGCTGATGCAAGGACTTCAAACACTAACCTGGAATTTCGATCAGATGCTTGAGGCTACCAAGCAGGTGACATCAGTGTGTTACCTGAGTCATGTGCCACACAACAATAGACAATAATGGTGGCTGTACAAAGACATTCAAAGTCAAATATTAAAAAAAGAAAAGTGATTCTGGCAGAGTGAAAGGAACTGTATTTTTGTGGCAAATTGNTCTGTATTTGAATGGACTGTGCNGCCTCATATATGTTACTAAATCTCTTTAAGGCTTAACTTTATTCTTCTGTAAAATAATGATGATAGTATGTGTCTCCAGTTGTGAAGNTTTTAGAACAATGAAAAGCCATTACCAGCCATTAATTGGTCAGATTCAATCTCCCTGTATTAACAGCTTGCTCACTTTCTCCTACAGAGAGCACAGGCTCCTGTTTATTCTTTCCTAAGGTGCTGGTTATCTAAGTGTGAGCTGGAGCTAGGAAGGTAGGAAGACACATGAAGACCAGGTAGTCAGGGAAGTCTGCCAAAANTCTACTGTGCTGCCTTTGTTTTCACAATACCCTACACTGAAAGCTTGTCATAGAGGCCTAGTCCAATAGTGGCCTTCCTTACGACACTCTGAAATGGTAAGACACATAGCAACACATGCCCATGATGTTCACAAGCCAATGACACATGAAGCAGAATTTCTGTCTGTCTGTCTGTCTATCTATCTATCTATCTATCTATCTATCTATCTATCTATCTATCTATCTATCTACCTACCTACCTACCTACCTACCTACCTACCTATCTGTGCATCTTTTCATTAAGGCTGGCTATCAATTCTCAGGTGGAAGCATTGAACATCCCTAAACCAAGCCATTCCACACCCTCAATATTAGAATATCCAATAATACTTTATTTGCCTTAAAATTTGAAGGAAAAAAAAACAACCATACTTTCAAGAAGGGAAGAGATGAAAACAAGAAAAAAAAAAGAACTTTCTTTCCTCTAAATTTGGGGGCAAACTTTAATTCCTGTTTCTGTCATGACCACAGGGAATAAGGAATGTCCCTTGTATTATATTGTTCTCCTCATGATTTTTCTCATATGNTCCAATAGTCTGAAGCTTTACACCTTTCTTTCTTCAGCTAGAACACNGTTTGCATATTTTCTCTATGCCTGAGGCTGGGGTAGAGTGTAGGAAAGAAGCAGCAGTGAGGATGTGTGCTGCTTTTCTCGTGCTGTGACAAAATGCCTGACAGAAAAACTCATTCACACATTAGAGCTCACCTATCATAGTGGGGATGGCTTNGTATCTGGGGCATGAGGCATCATCTGCTTCTGGGGCTCATACTTTCGTTGCCCATCACAGTGGGGATGGCCCGGAGGCTGGGGAATGAGGTGGCTGCTTCTGACATTGGGGCCCACCAGAAGCAGAGTCAGACCACAAGCCTCAAAATCCTACCCCAGTGACCCACTGCCACCTGCCGGTCTCCACAGTTCTAAAACAGGATCGCCAGTGGGCAACTGGGTGTTCAAACACACAGGTCTGTGGGGGACATTCCAGAGTCAAACCGAAAAAGAATCTATACCAAATACTGCTGCCAGATTCAGCAAATGAAATCTGAGTTCAAAATAAAGTGAATACATTGTTAAGATACNTAAGCTCCTTCCACATGGTCATGATATAGAATTTATGGGACTTAAGCAAATGGCTTTGTATGAAACCTCAATTTCATTGAATATACAATATTTTTTAGCCTGTAACCCTAAGTCCAACCCACAAGGTAAAGGCCCCTGGGGTGCATGAGACAAAACTCTCCACAGTGTCCAAAGCTGTGAGGCTGTGGAGGCATCTTTGTTCAGGGACAGATCTCTGATCTGCAAGTGCCAAGTTCAGCATCCCCAGGGATGGGGAGCATCTGTTAGTTTTCTGATCTTCCAGCAACCATCACCTCAGCATCTTCTGAAGGGATACAGNGGGAAGCAGAAGAAAAGCCCCTCTTCCCACATGCCTGCAGAGAAGCTACAAGGCTTCTAGAGCCAGAATATAGTCCAGTCAAAGAGGAGGTGTCAAATAAGATGTAGGAATAACATGTCAAGAAAACCCAGAGCTGTGTGTAACTTTTATTCATAAATGGAAGTTACTTGGGGGACAATTTCTTCTCCTCCCATCATTTAATCTAAACATGAGAACAAAGAGACTTGGTTTCCTTCTGGAATGAGATGGAAGTGTATGTATCTCTGTGCATTTATGCATAGCATTTCTAGTGAGTGTCTNGACCCAGACACTAATATGCCAATCGAAGTGTCATGTCTTCTATTCACCTGCAAAGTATATGCAAGCNACAAAAGGGAGGTTCATTCATCAGCTAAAGGAGATTTGGAAACTGAAAATTCTGGAATACTCTTATGCTGAGATGGAGCACTAGTGAGTTCAGCCATGAGTTGCCCTCAGCAGGTCTGCTCCTGAGGCTTGTGGGGAGTGTATAAAATCCTGAGTGAGTGTGTTATTGACATGAGTATAGCCATGTCAAGGACTCCAATGCCTCAGACCCACGAAAATGACAAAGCCCTTCCAGGTGAAATTCAGAGGGATGGCAAAGCCTTCATCTGGTCCAAGTGTGAATGTTGATGGTGTATGCAGAAACTATCAGCCATAGCTTCCTCTTNAGGGATGANTGCNGCCTGAGACTGCTCCCTACAGAGACCTCCTACCCAGATTAGCTAGACCTGCCTCCTTGTTGAGCTGTGCANCATAAACCCACCCCCTCATTCATCTGTATACAACAAACCTGCCTCCTCAATTCAGATATTTAAAATAAACGTGTTGAGTTTCTTAGTTGCTATTGNTTGTAGTGTGTCTCCATCAGAGTGCATGGCCCACCCAATCCCAGCTTTTCTGTACATGTGTCTGTGTGTCTGTCATTTCTTCATTGCCTCATCACTCCAGTCAGGTTTCCAGGACCAAGCCATGCAGGACCTTGCAGAGCTTTCTGAGGATTAATCCTCCACCTTTACTTTTAACTCTGCCAAAGAATATTAATGTGGTGATGGACCCCTTAGTGGCTTCTGAGCTTATGCCATTTGTGAGAGGTAGAGTCCCACTAAGAGCTGGTATCTATTCTTCCCCTTTGCACCAGGTACCTCCTGGCTTATGTGGCCATTGGGTAGGNAGGGGTTGGGGGGAGGGTGTGTATATNATGTGCCAGCTTAAAGTCTTACCTTCAAGAAGCCTGAAATGCTTCCAATTGTCTCAGAACCTGACTACATCATAAGAATAAGACAGGCTGAGGCTGCTGGAGGATGAGAACACTTGGAAGAGAGCCCTGTGGCTTCAGCTTCCCCTCACCAGTAGGACTACCCAATGGACAGCAGGTGTCCTCCCAGAGAGGAAGATAAGCCGACATTAACTGAACTAATGAACTGACTTCTTTTTAAAGTACAAAGCAACAGCTTTGTACTTTAAAGTTTACACAGCAACAGCTAACACTTCTACAGACGTCCACATCCTTCCAATAAATTTCTTTTCCTGGCCAGCAAGATGGCTCAGCAGGTGAAAGTACGTATTGCCAAAATAAGGACCTGAGTTTAATGCCTGGAACCCACAAGGTGGAAAGAGAGAACTGATTCTCACAAGTGGTTCTCTGGCCTCCACACAGANAAACAAACTCACACATAAATAAATGAGTGTAACAATAAAACAAATTCCTTTTCCTGTAAATTCTCAAGACTGNAAACGAAACACTCAGATTCACACATTTCCTGCTCATCTCCCACTCATTTCCTAGAATGTGATCACACNGTGTGTCATCTTTTGTGATCTATTTTATTCTACTTCACAACTGANTTTGAGCATCTTCCCCTAACCATAAATTAGATACAGGAAAGAAAGAAGGTCTCCCAAAATGATCCCTGAGCCTCTGCCCAGATGAGGCTTCTCTGTGACATCATGGCCCCTGGCCAAATGTTATCTTCAAGNTGACCTTCCAAGATCTGTTCTGTTCAGCAGGAAGCATCTTAGTATATATTGGATGACAAAGAGATTTTTCACAGGACAAAGCTGTGCCTTGGCGTGTGTGCCACTGTTGACCTNTGTGGAGTAATGATTTTATCCAGAATGTCCCTTTTCCAAGTGTTTAAAGACACAGGTAGAAAAGAAAAAAATATATATTTCTCATTATTATTTTGTTTTCTGACCTAAATCAGGATAATTTAAAATTTACAGTACTCCTCTCCCTTGGCCATCCCATCTGCCATTCCTACCATCTTTCTGTCAGCCACCAAGTGGTAGCTTTGACCTGAGAGAGCACCCACTTGGTGGAATTGGGCAAGGGTGGAGGCAGTGCTGCTGGATAACCCCAAGCCTTATGCCAGTGAAAATACACAAAAATTTTCCAACAAAAATAACCCTACAGGTCTACAAATGTCTTNTGGCAGAATTTTCAGACTTACTNCCTACTTTGGTCCCTTTCAGAAANATNTNCAAGTGACAATCCATTCTTATCTTGAGTGCTTTCCCTCNGGGGCTTGGNTTTTTTCTAATAACATACTATAGTCCTCTCATTTAACCCTTACAAGAATTTTGAGTTAAGGTATTTTTCCTTTTGGAACAAGTTGAAGCTTAGAGAAGCAAATCTTGCAAGACCCCACAG
>LZPO01027423.1:405947-442762 GCA_001675575.1 Neotoma lepida | reverse complement strand
ATTAAGGTTTCCTGGGGTACCTGCTTCCAATGGGATATGTTCTATTCTAATAAAAAACGTATAAAGATTTTGCTGGGAGACAGGCTCTGTTTCAGGGTGACTGGTAACATGCTTATGAGGAGGCTCCCAGACACCCTACGGTGGCAACATGTCCGGCAGAGGAAAACTTGGTGTTCCCGAAGACACAGCGGGTCAAGAGGAGGCCTGGGCCTTGGAAACAAATCGTGGTGACATGTGTCACTATCAGCGCAGCTGTGGTGATTCTGTGATACACCATGGGGAATTTTAACAGACCCATCCTCAAGCATGACGTCACTCCACGTTGAGNGAAGGACCAAGAGGGCAGTCATTAGCTGATCTGTAGTAAGCATTAATTTATCAGACTAGCCCCCNACTCCGCCACCCATTGCTCACTCTTGACTGACTGAAAAGAACCCAGAATGGGCCAGCCCTGGTTAGAGGAATAGGTGAGACAAACCAGAGCCTTCTGGTGTCTCCTGAGCAGCCAGACATCCAGGATCAGTGGATGCAATAAAAAAATTCATCAACCACACAATGTTAAAGCCATAGAGCTCAGGGCTAAAAGAAAGTTAAGACATTGTCTAGTCTGACCTTTCACTTGTAGAGCCCAGAGTTATTGGCCACAGTTATGTGGCAAAGCCATGACTAGGAACTAGATACCTCCCACTCAACAACTTTTCAAGCCATGGATCNATTTTGCTCTTTTTCACCTCTCCCTAACATTAATAGCAGTCTCCTGATTACAATGGAGAAAGACAAGCCCTCTGGAACACTGTGTGCATCCTTGAGGACCCCACAGGTCAGCAGCAGCAGCCTTTCCGGGCAGACTTACCTTGTGAGAGTAATGCTGATCCACGATTCTTGCCAACCCGAAATCCCCAATCTTGAGCACAAGGTCCTCTGTGCTGATAAAAATGTTGGCGGGCTTCAGGTCCCTGTGCAACACATTAGCAGAGTGGATGTACTTGAGCCCACGGAGCAGCTGGTACATGAACAGCTTGGCATGCTCNTCGGTCAGTGTGCCCTGNTCCAGCAGGCGTGCCAGGTCAGTCTCCATGTACTCCTGGACAATGTAGGCCACGCTGAACTTGAAGAGGTCGCCTTGCAGATCGCTACCCTTGGGTCCTAGTACCTCATACACCTTGACAATGTTGTCATGGTCCAGGCGCCGGATGATTTTGATCTCTCGGAGCGCATGCTTCATGCTTCGGGCATCACTCAGAGCAATCTTCTTTACAGCTACCTTCCGGCAAGCCCTGCTGTCCANAGCCGACAGCACCAGCCCGTTGACCCCAAAGCCTAGGGGTTGGAAGTCAATGAAGCGCCCTCCAAGGTCATACCCNTAGACACTGGCGATGCAGTCACCTTTCTCGGCCATTGTTGACTCAGTGGTCTGGGGCCGGCTGGGGGATGCAGGGGCAGTCAGGAAAGGCCAAGTTCCAGCTAGTGACTTCTCCAGCACACCTCATTCTGTCAAACCTCACAACTGAGGGATGCTTCTGCTCCTGGTGAGGTCACTGCTGCCAGGGGACAGGAACGGCTGCAAGGATGGCTGCAAAGTCCTTGCTCACTGACGTGCTCAGCTGGAGGCTGCTCTGGTTCTTCTCTGCACTGGGAGGGTTTCCTGTCTCTTATACACATCGGCTGCAAAGTCCTTGCTCACTGACGTGCTCAGCTGGAGGCTGCTCTGGTTCTTCTCTGCACTGGGAGGGTTTGCGACCAACTCCTGTGCTTCAAGAACCCTCCTAGATGCTTAAAATGGTTCATGCTTCCAGATCTGGCATTATTAGAAGGCAAAGCCAGTGTCCTTATCTTTTATCTCCGTGGATCTCAGAGTAAAATATGCAGCAGCGCTCCCCCTTTGAATCCTCTGTCTGGTCCAAATGCAGGAGCTGCTTGCTGAGCTGGGTTGCTTTACTTAAGTGGGTCCCAAGCTTATTCGGATCACAGCCTCCCTCTGTGCTCTGAGCAGTAAGAGGGGATCCAGTTCACGGATTCTAGAAGTTTCTAGGGGCTTCTTTTCATTTTCTGCCAGTTTATCTTTCTACAAGTTCCCTTTTAGAGTCCAAAGCCCCAACCAGTTTGGTGAGTAAAGAGCTGGGAAAAGCCACACTCTCTCATGAGCTCTGCAGTTACACCGGCTGTCCCAAGTCCAAAAAGAACTTAGCTGCCAGGCCAGGACCCTCCAGAGGCTTCGGACAGGGGCGCATCCTCTTTCACCCACTCATCCACGCCACCTTGACTGAGACTGCTCTGCTGGCTGTGGTAGGGCCGCAGGAATGTAGCATCTTTCAGAGTCCCCTTCCCTGTCAAAGAAACAACGTTGGGTAAATTTCCACACTCCGGCTTCCAACACCTTCCCACTTGCGTCTTTTGTTAACTAGCCCAAGTGTTATTTGATCTGTCCAGCCAGCTAAAACGCTGCTTGCTCAGGGGATTCCAGCTCTGCACCGCTCAGCCACCCTCATGCTGTGTGCAGCAGTGCCCCGGCGGAGGAGAAAGACCGGTTGATTTGATAAGCCCATCAGATGGAGTGCTAAAATGTCAGTGCCTGTTTCCCCAGGGCTAACATGTGCAGACTGGGGGTGGGAGTCATCCCTTTTGACCTTTGCAAGATGAATCTGTTATGCTTTCCAGACATACACACATCTGCACTAGCTAGGAAGGTCGAGAGTCGAAAGGAACCAGTTGCAGACNAGAAATGAGGGCTCAATAATCTTGTTTTCTCACGAGGGTCCCTTCCTTATTTTGCAAATGCCTTTGAATACTTCAGCTGAGATTCAATTAGCATCTGTATTCTTTCCCTTTCAAATAGGTAGCAGAAACATACATACAGAACTACAAGAAAACTCTCCTGCCACTCACAGAAAATGGGCTGTCTGCCCCAAACCAATGCTATATCAAGTCTGGCGTGGAGAGCCCTGATCTTTTTATGACAGGGACACTAGGGACCTATCTGCTTAAAGCAGTTGGCCACATCCGACTTGACGATTCCCCTCTGGTGGCTGTTAACTCAAATTGCAGGNATAGGATGTTAGGTGATAAGTGAAAACCCCCACATATCCTAGCCAGGTCAACTCAGACCTCTGAAGTAAGGCAGCATAGTGACTTCAAGTGTGACATGTTCCCCAAGTGTACAAAGTTCATGGGTACACAAAGATAGGAGAACTTTGTATCTAGCACAGAGGGAATCTGGCCAGTCACCTCAATTCTTAATTCCCACCTCATCTAAGTCTCACACAGTGCAGGGCCCCATGTGAGTACACTTTCCCATCTGAACTCTGCACGACTCAACAAATAATAAATGAAGCAAAACAACCATGAACTTAACGCTCTGAAATTATAGTGTATGTGTATGAGGGGTGTGGCATACAGATGATCAGACTAGTGGATAATCAGATCCCCACTGAGGGCCATGCATGCAGGCACACATCTGTGCATGTGGACGCCAGAANTTGAACCCAGGTGCCTTCTTCAATGACTTCCCCACCTTATTCTCTGAGGCATGGTCTCTTACTGATCCTGGAGCTCCCTGCTTTGGCTCGAGTGGCTAGCCCGCAAGCCATAGGGACCCTCCTGTCTCTGTTCCCCCAGCTCTGGAGTTANAGGCTTCTATGTGAGTGCTGGCAAGCTGAACTTAGGTTTTCATGCTTGTGTTGGCAAGAACNTTACAGAAGGAGCCATCTCCTGGGGTGTGCCTTTGCTCCCTGCCCTGTGCCCTCTGAGGATTCCTGAACAAGAAAGTTTGCCAGGGCTCTGGAACATAGTATGTAGTTAGTTCTACAGATATCAGCTGTTATGGCTGCTGTCCAGCAGTTCCTCACACCTGAATGAGATGGGTTCTGCTGACAGCCTGTCAAATTTACAGTGGTTCCTCTCNGAAGCTTTTATTAGGCCCAGAGGCAAAACAATCATAGAGTTAACAAAACTTCAGACTTGGGAACAGTCAGAGCAGACAAATCCCATTGTCTTTANCTGCAGACACTANTGTCCTCCTTGGCTCATGTGGCTAGGAGTCACCTTTATTGGGTAGGGCCAGGCTTCTAAGTATTCTACTGAGCAAATCCATTAGTGACTGACACCTGCACCCCTACCATGTCCCCAAATGCTAAGAGCATGCCCTCTGAGGCTGCTTCTGACCCAAGTTCTCAGGTGAAGGACTGAGACTTTGTGGGCACTGGCTCAGTAGTGCCAGCACAGAGATTGACATTTGGCTAAAGGAATACCCTTCATTGGTATGCAGATGCCTGAGGCACTTAGTCACCAATGAGGGTGCTGAGGTAAGACACCCACAATGTCACAGTCTGTGTGCAGTAAAGTCCTCCTGGACACCTAACTCAGGGAACACCCCCCCATACACACAGATAGAGAGAGAGAGAGAGAGAGAGAGAGAGAGAGAGAGAGAGAGAGAGAGAGTGTGTGTGTGTCTTGGTTCTATCCTCACTCCAGCAGTCAAGCCAGATGATACCACCTAAACTGGAGCTTCTTGCAGTTCCATAGTTGGGCCTCATTCGGTCCCCAAGGGTACTGTGGGAGGGGGTTAATTAGGAACATCTCTCTATGAGGAGAGATGCCCAATGCCCAAGCCTCTTCCCCTTTCCAGCTCCTGCTGGGTGGTAAACAGAGATTGGAATGGCCCGACTTCACAAACAGCTCAGAGGAGGACTTGTTGGCAATCAGGGCTGCAATGCAGATAATCTGTGAATAATTAAGAAGGGCTTCATTTATTTTTAAATTCTTTCCTCTTCCTGCCCCCGTGGGAGGGACTGTCTTCCTTGTGTGTCCTGTTTCTTTCTTAGTGTTCTTCTCAACACACTGTCAGCTAAAGCACATGGGAAACATGTCACCTTGGGAAGACTCCACTCTAGCAACACCATTTCCTCCTGGATGTCTAAACAGACCCTTTTAATTATCACCTGGCTTCTTCGATTGTGCCTTTCAGATTTTTCAGCACATTTCCTGGTTGGTGGGCCGCCTCTCCCTGTGTGCTATGAGAGTAGGCTCTTCTTACCATGAGCCCTAACCATGCAGAGAAGTCCAGAGTTCTGCACTTGAACTTTGACCCTCTCAGTATCATCTGCCACTCCAACATTGCCTCTCACAATTTCAACACCCTATACAGGTGGCCTTCATCCAAGTATTCCCACCTGAGTTTCCTGTCTGTCACTTCTCTCTTCCTAAACTACGTCATTGTCTACATTTCTTTCTCTAGTTTCTCTGTAACATCTACCGCAAACCCACTTCCTTTCTCCNCAGGCAGTTTGCTAGGAAGCATCCTCTCTATTCACTTCTGGCATGAGATGCCAAGAAGCAGGGCTATTTGCCTCCAGAGAGGGGCAGGTGGCACTTAGATGTGTCCCTGGGTAGTGGAGAAGGTTCCTCAGCAAAGACTGGTCATCTCTATAAGGAGGTGGCAGCTGGAGCTGCTCAGAATCCCAGATACGATTTCAAACCGAAGGACTTGGCATTCACTGTATGAGNCAGAAAGGTCAAGCTATTCAGCTGAGCTCAGATGACGGGTAGCAAGACGAATGCACGTAGCTCCCCCAAGGGCAGTGCAGGCTCCCACAGTTCCATAGCAAACACTGCGCAATAAACACAGAAATAAAAACCTCTAGCCTAGGCCTCTTAACAGTGGAACCCCAGCTTTTGCCTGGTTTCTTGAAGACAGCTTCCCAGAATTCCAGTGAACTATTCTCTCACTATGTAGCATTTTACCAGATGGAGGCAAACCAGAGGTGAAGTGGTATATGCCACCTGTCTCTTTCTGGGATTCCTGGGGCGCTGGTGTACAAATTGGCTTTGGAAAAATCTAAATTTAGACTCACCCCTCTGCCTGCTCAGCGCCTCCCAAACCTCACGCTGTTGATTTCAGCAGGAAAGACCTCCTACGAGGCATTGACCTTTCAAAGCTACTGATTCCTTCCTTCTCTGGAACACCCCAAAAACCTGTACTCAATCCTCAGATGGGGCTGAAGTTTCAGTCAGACAGACTGCACAATTTCAGGTGAAACCGTTTATGTCACACATGGGCCTGACTGACTCCAAGGTTCTTGAAGGAAGATCAGTCAGCTATTTTTATAAAGGGCCAAAATGTTTTTGTGGCCAGACTTCCTCCCAGTGAGCTGACTACTCATAGAGGTCCTGCCTGGTGTCACTTCTAGCTGACACTGACCACCTACGGGGTCACTGGTGCTTCCTCCATACGAACAGAAACCACATCTGGTTTAGTCACAGAGAAGCTGTCTCTACCCTGGGTTTTTAGTCTCAGTACTGTGGACATTTGAGTCCAGGTCATTGTCAGCAGGGCCCGTCCTGAGCACTGGCCTCTGCCCACTCCATGGCAGTAATACTCTGCAGTGTCTCCAAACACTGACCACGNCATCCAGTCAGCTCCACTGAGCTGCTGTCTGCCAGGAAGACTCAATAGAGGCAGATTAGTATTAAGAGGCCATCCAGTGCCTGACTCGGTGTCTCTCAGCACGTCAGTCATACTTTCTGACAAGGCTGGAGTCATGTGAAGACTTGCTGGGTTACAGTCTCTACCAGGCTCCCAATGTGAGCTACATGGTTTCTGCTCAGGGTCAGCAGCTCCCTTCTTGTTTGGTGGGGCAATTATTATTACTGTGTATATGTGTGCATGATGTCACATGACTGCTGGCACAATTGTACGATGGTATACATGTGAAGGTCACAACTTTGTGGAGTCAGTTCCCTCCTTCCACCTTTACGTGGGATCTAGACATTGGACTCAGGTTGTCAGGTTTGGTGACAAGTGACTTTACCCACTGAGCCATCTCACCAGCCCTGCACCTAAGGTTTAACCCTGGTCTAACCCACCACATACAAATGACACTCCCTAGTCGCTAGGACAACCTCATACAGCCCCTAAAATCCTAGAGGGCAACTGTACTTCTCAAACCCAAATCCAGTGAAAATCCTGAATCCAGAACAGTTGTAATCTGATTTTCTCTGGGCAGGAATTGACACTGGGTGATCACAGGATCAATTCCTGAACAATCAGCTTTAAAGGAACACTTTTCGGGGTGGGAAAAATCTTCCTCCCCAAGGAGCAAGAAACCCCACCTCCCGTCTGTGGACAGTTGTAGAGGAATCGATGTTGATGTAATGGCAGCCATCTGAGACAATGTGCAGTGAAGTCAGAGGACAAACCCAGCACATCACAAGTAGCAGGTGAACAGTGGAGCTTGTTCNCAACTATGAGTAGCTGAGCCACATCTATGGGTACCCAACTCCTGCTTTCTTGTCAGGAGAGACGGTCAAATCTATGAATCCACTCTAACTGCAGACACTTAGTGTCCTTGGAACACAGCCATGCCATTGGCCATGGGTTGCAGTTCCCTTATTAAGTTTGCTCATGGGGATCCCAAGAAAGGAGATGACGCCTGTTGTCCTTCTGAGTAGGAATTAAGAATAAAGCCTCAGAGGGCTTAATAGTTTGCTTAAGGAACATCAGACCTGTGGCAGGGTCACCTTCCATAAAAGAGTAAATTGGAGCCTGCAGGCTTTGCTACTTATTTATTAATTATTATTATTATTTTGGTTTTTTTGAGACAGTGTTTCACTGTGTAGCTCTGGCTGTCCTGGAACTCACTATGTAAACCATGCTAGCTTTGAACTCACAGAGATCCACCTGCCTCTGCCTCCTGAGTATCCTCGGATTAAAGGTATGTGATACCATTTTTTTTTTTTAGAACATCACGTAACCATCCAGGGAAATAAAGTCATTCCAGAACTTTCAATACACTGAAATAAAGGGGGAGACTTTCCGGCTGCTTCGTGGTAGCTCCAGCCCCAATCTGGGGGAAGCGGAGGAAAGGGAACAGCCTGGGTTCCCTTATATGAAGTGTGGGTGTTGGTCTCCATAGAAACAGTGCCAGCAGTGTAGAGACAACTTCCCAGCCTGAGACTGGGAATATGACTTCTAGGATATGCCAGAGAGGTGGCATGCATTACAATGGTTCAATTCTTACTTCAGGTGACTTCTGCACTTAACTTTTGTAGATTAAATGCAAAGTTTCCCATTTTCTCTCTTTAAAGGAAATCTATAAAAGTAGAAGCTAGAGATTTCTTTCTTTTGGGGTGGGGGAAGAGTGTGACATGGGGTCTTGGTATGTGGCCAAAGCTGTCCTTGAATTTGTGATCCTCTGACTTCAGCCTCCTGAGTGCTAGGATTACAGGTGCATGCCTCCACGGCCAGCTGAAGATGGTAGCTCCTTTAAAAATCTAACAGCACCATGGTGACTTTGGCCGCTGGTAGGCGAGGTCTGTTTGTGGCTGGCTTTGTTGGGCTGTGTTCTGAAGAGAAACCAGGACATCCAGGTACCACTGCAATTTCTTGGGGCCCCACTGCTTTTTCTGAGTTTGGAGTTTATTCTGTGAGCCCACGTGCAACACACAAGCCTGGGAAGGCCCGGAGTTTGCACTTGACCTTTCCTACCAAACTTTGGGGACCTTCCATAGGATCGCATCCTCCTTACCCAGAGCCCAGGGCAAGATGTGCAAAGGCCGGGTAACCACAGGGGTCAGCATTACCTCCATTCTAGATCAGAAAAGGCAAATGCATCTGTATGCTCCTTTGACTCCAGTCTGTGCCCGCGGCAGACATTAACCCCCAATCCTTACTCTTCCTTTTGCGGTGAGCCAGGAATCACCTGCACTTTTGTAGTACCTAAAGGCTAAATACTCACTTTTCTCCAAGTGAAACCAAAACGTACTGAGAAAAAAAATGCCTGCGGGTGGGAACCCAGTGTCACGTGGACACTGTCCCTCAGCTCTTTCTCCTAGGAAGCAGGTGCAGTCATCCCACTGCTCACTGTGTTCACCTTGTTTTCTCCCCCTGAGGCTCCTCATCTGAAGGCTGGTCACTTCTGTCTTCCCTACATCATGTGCATTATGGACCAATGGCCTCCCAAAGGGTCCTGACTATCAGGACCAAGAGACTTGTGTGCACAGAATGCCATTCAAAAATCATACGGTCCCAAGAGACCCATGACGTTCCTTGGTGTCTCCTGATGGAGTGAAAGGCAAAATGAAAAAATACACAGCAACATGTCTTCCGTCCAGCTTTCTCTGGCACATGGTTCCGACTCTAATTCTAAAACCTTTTATATAAAGGAGATGCTAACAGAGAGGCAGGAGAGTGGGTGTCGGACCTGTGGTGGCAGGGTGTGGTGTGTGAGAACACAGCCAGTGTGGCCAGGCTTACCGATAGACTCCTCCCTATAGATGCCACCTCAGCTGGGTATCTCAGGTGTGCTGGAAGAGAGGTGCAGGTAACACAACCTGAACATTGCTTCAGGCTCCTCCCTCCAGCCCCCTCCCAAAAGAGGCTCAAAGCAAGCTCAGCGGTGCATGAGATGCTACTGGCTGTTTGCCATATGAAGGCCACTGCAATTAGAGGGGTGCTGAGATGTGTCCAAGTCATGAGAAAGGGCAACACTGACCCTAGAGCCCGGGATGGGGGTACTGTGGAAGGTTTGACGTTTGATACACTGAGTTGTGCCTCTGATTGGTACATTTTTCTTGGGGAAATTCGATAATGGCCTCTATTCTTCTTGTGAATAGCTGAGGTAGGTGGTTGTTTCCCTTCCCCAGAGATAAGATCTTTGCTGTGGAGAGCTCACAGGTAGTACAGGACTAGAATCCAGGCCTCCTGGCTTCCAGCCCCCAGATTTACTCAATGACATCACTGAATGGCCTAGGAATTGTTGCTTTCTTACTCAAATTGCCAAAATGCCACATTGGTTGCTTGTGGATGGGCAGATGCAATCGCTGGGAAGAGGAACACTTCCCTCTGCTCTAGGAATAGTTCGTTTGGCCTCTGAGTGCACCCTTGTAAGTGATTAGGCTGCCCAGGAAGAGCAGGGGCANCCATGAGCAGGCATTAGCTGGGTAATAGGCAGTGAGTGTGGCTGTTGGGGAGTCAGCAGTCTATGAGATTTAAAGGGACTGAGTCCAGCACGTGAATCAGGCACGGCCTGGAAAAGTCTCATGTGTGCTTACATCTCCCGTGGGAAAGGAAGGAAGTTTGATTAACCATGGGGCTGGGAGGGGAAACTGAGGCTCAGAGAAGAAAAAGGACCTTCCCTAGGTATTGTGTGATTTTCTCTGGGGAGATGCAAACACTTGGACATCTCTTCATTTCAGATAGGACACGGATGGCAGAGCAAAGTCTAGCTGGTGAACCAGAGGACAGTTGGTGATTCAAGATTGGTTCATCACTAAAAAGACCACCCTAGCCTGGGTGGGGGCACACAAAAGCTGAATCCCTAGAGCACCCTGCCCCGGCTGCACTCAGTGCCTCCACCCCTCATCAGTTGTTTGCTTTTTGTGTACCCTGGAGAAGGCCCTTCACACGTTCAAGGCTTCCAAATCTTAGAAGACTGCTCCAACTTCCAAGAGGGAATGCTTCAATTCTGAGAAAATGGCCACAGGACACCAGGTCACTAGTGTCACAGGACCCGACTGCACAGTTGCCTGTGTGGAGAGCAGCCCCATCCAGGTACCCTTTGGATGACCTGGATGACCATAACTGCCAGGATAATGGCCCTATCCCCAAATAGGATGTGTGGAGCTGGTGCCCGGCGCTGCACCAGGCACCTGGGGCCAGGCCAGGATCTGATGGTTAAAGTTAGCTCCATATTATATTAGTCAGAGGGGAGCCAGGTAGAAAAAGGCTCTCTCCTCCCCTTGGGTGTAACAGAGACAGTGAATGACTCAGAGGTGTGGACAGTCTTTATACTACACACATTCACAGGAATCCACGCAGAGTCTTGGTGATGCAAACCAGCTTGTGGGCCTAGTGTTAAAGAGGAAAAACCAGGAAGAGAGAAGAGAGATGAGGAAGGGAGGGTTGAGATTGGGAGGAAAGACTATGGAAGCCTTACCTCCACACCCAGGGCAGCTGAGTCACCCACTGTCACTAGCACTTGGTGTATACTACCATCCCCACCTCTGCAACACTCTGATAAAGTCCTTATGGCAGAAGACACTGGAACCTTGCCACAGCTAACAGCAACAGGTTCCATGTGCTACAGCACTTAGTCTGAACAGTTCTCCTTGGATCAGGACCTGGGCTCTCCTCACATGATGGAGGGTGTTAGCTGGGAATACAGGATGGGACTAGCACCCAGGGCCAGGCTCGTGTCCCAGCTAGCGCAATGGAAAGTCTGGCCAGCAGTGGACAGGAAGGTGACACATAGAACATTCTCTTCACCTCTTCCTGTCCACCTGTTCCAGGTAAAGAACTTTGGGAGTTAACCAGTCTTGAAAACCAGCCTGAGCTAGGCTCTGCGGTTTTGAAATGATCTGGAGCCCCCATGTACCAGGAAGGCTAGGTGAGTCAGGTATAGCAGGGGGTAGCCTGGGAAAGTTCGTAGCCACCCCAGGCTGTGTATAGACCCTACTTCCAAGTTGCCCTCACCAGTGCCATGGGATCAGGCAACTTGGGGCTTGAAGGAAAAGGCAGAGCAGTGGGCTTCTGCATCGTGGCCAGAGCTGCCCCAGAACATGAAGGAAGCAGAGTAAGGTGGTGGTATGCAGTCAAAGAATAGCGAGAAGCCACCTCTCCAGACCTGGTCATGCTTCACCTCAGGCAAGCTGAGCACAATTTCGCTCCCTGCAGAGGGGACACAGACCTGAGTGAGACTTCTAGTTGAATAAACCAGGGTTTATTTTACCACTAAAAAAATACTTTTCTTTTTGCTAGTGATGCAAATTGTTTCTAGTCCTGAAGCTGAAATGGCAAACTAGGCTTTCAAATGTGCACAGACATAAAGGCTCACGTTCCCCTGGCTCTAGGGGCCAAATATGCCCCTGTTCCTTCTAGTGGGCAGCAAAGGCTCCTGGGAACAAAGGCAGGAATGCTTTGGTGCCTGCACCTAGACCAGTGGTTCTCAACCTTCCTAATGCTGCGACCCTTTAATACAGTTCCTCATGTGGTGGTGACCCCCAACCATAAAATTATTTCATTGCTACTTCATAACTGTACTTTTACTACTGTTACGAATCTTAAGGTAAATATTTTTGGAGATAGAGGTTTGTCAAATTGGGTCACAGCTCATATAGGCTGAGAAACACTGGTCTCACAACAGCTTAAAATTAAAAGGACCTCTCCCAGCTGAAAATTCTACGTCTTTTACCTCTGCCCAGGCCTGGCTGTGTGGCACCTCACAGGGCTGTGACCCAGGGAGCCATGGGGCTAGGGTATCTCTCAATGTCGAGTGTGTTTATGCCACCTCTTGTCACCACGGCTACAGCAGAGCAGAGAACCATTCCTTTCTGCTTCCTTGTAAGGGAAACACTAGGATCAATGGGATCCTTCAGTGAGCAGGTTTAGAATAAGCCTCCACAGCTCTCTACTATCTCCTGCTGCCCCCACACCCCTCTTCCTTTCTGTTTTATTTCCAAATGGCATCTATTCCTCTCACTCTCTGACTGTAACATTTTTTTGCATCGCTCTCCACTACAGAGGTTCAAGCTTGAGCTCCCCAGGGGTCACAGCACCCCCACTTGGACCTGTGTCTGTGTTCCCCTCAACTCTAACCTCGCTGTGAACTGCATGGCATGGCCTCACAGGTTGGAGTGACAGTCCTCAGTTCCCACACTCCTAGAATGTGAAACACCATCCACATGTGACTCTGTGTCTGGAGTCACTGTCACCTTTCAGGGGAAATGACACTTGCAGGATTGACGCTTCCTTCTGGTTCACGATGCACACACCTGTGACAGCCAGCCCACAGGCCTCTATTTCTCATCAGGGTTTCCTTCCCTTAGACAGAGAATCCCAAGAAAAGTGTAGTGGCTACTTGACCCTGATGTCCCCAGCTGTGTACAGCTTGTGGCACATTAAAAGGTAAGGACTAAATGAAAATGCAGGGTAGGCTTGGGGCTAGGACCCGAGAATGGAAAAGGCTTGGAAGAAGGGCTCCGGGTAGTGGGTTTTGAAGGAACATCTCTTGGAGGGTGTGATTTGCCAGGGGAGCCACGGTCAGTAGCATGGGACAAGAGCAGGAGGCCTAAGGGGAGCAGTTCGAGAGAGCAGCTGAGGGTTGAGCAGCAAATGCTGGGGTGGACTTGGAGATCACAGCAGGACAGTGCCTGCAGGTAGGCTGTCAAACTGGCAGGTTAGAAGTCCACTCAAGCAAAACCAAAGCCAGGGAACAGAGCCATCCTGTGCAGTTNCCTCTTCCTCCTTGCTTCTCCGGCTATCAGATCACACCCTGACAAACTCAGGATGCTAAATGCAGGTTGTTTCCAGGAGACAAACTGTCCTCTTAGACTCACTCTTCTGTCTTCCTTCTTCAGGCGCAGCCACAGCACAAGAAACCACACAGTTCATGAACCATTCTGAGTAAGCCCTCCTCACAAATGGTTTTGCTCAATTCTTCTGGAAGTCTCAGCTGCTGTAGACAGCTCTTTTATCGTTTGGTAACCCCACAGATAGCAATAAAAGTCAAATGAAAACACATTTGCAAAGCAACTTTCAACTGTCCAAAGCACTTGCCCGTAGTGCTAGTTAATATTTAATATTCTCATGCAATATTTATTTAACATCCCTGTGTTCCAGGCAGTGGGGATTCAGGTGCAAATAAAGCAGGCACAGCCCTTAGCCCCTATGAAACTTACAGTTCAGGGGTGGAGAGGCTGGTGTGACACAAAGATTGGCTAGATCTCAACTGTGATGCATTTCTGGCTGGAACCCACACAATGCGGAGAGTGGAGGTAAGAAGACGACCAATTACTTTGGGGAACAATGGCAGACATCCTCAAGAAGTGACATTTAAGTCGAGACTTGCAAAGTGAATCTGGGCTGAGCAGTGGAGTGCACTTGGGGCAAGATGTTAGTAGCATGACCTTGAGAAGTAAGTCTGATGCTGGAGGAAGAGAGAAGGCTGGTGGGCTGGATCTTGAGAGCCATAGGTGGAGAAATGAAGTCAGGGAGAAGATCAGCCTGGGTCAAGAGGCTGACTGATTTGATTGAATGAATACTGTTTGATTCTGCTTTAAGAGAGCCTGAACAAGAGGCATCAGCCCCTTCTGTCCTTTGAGGAGGAGGAGGTCTGATGGCATCAGGAAACCCTGGGGAAAGAGGTCATTGGCGGACCTGAGGACAGTCCTTGCACAAGCCTGCCCTCTATGGTTTCATCTCAATCTTACAAATGGAGAAACTGAGGCACAGACTGGTTGAGCAACTTGCTCAAGTACATACAGCTGGAAAGGGGCAGAGCAGTCTGCTGGCACTTAACTACTAGAACCTAACTTCTCAGCTAGTAAGTGGAAAGCTGAGCATCATCTGGGCTATTTGGAGATGATGTTTCTGGCAACTTAAAAGATTATATCCTGGGCTTCAGGAGAAAGAAAAGGAAGATACTGGATCCCTTCCAGAGGGTGGGGTAGAGGATGATGTTACTGGAGTAGGCATCAGCCCCCGGAGTGCTGTAGTATACTCTCCCAGTGCCAGGCCACGCTGAGGCATCAGCTGGCATGTCATAAGGGTTTGGAACTCTTCTGATGCCTAGACGAGTATGACTGTGTTCCCAGATATCTTGGCCACTCAGTGTTTCCAATTTGGCAGTCACCTTTCCTCCTCCTACCCCCATGCCCCTCCTACAAGATCAACTAATGGCATCTCCCCGGTCTCCCCCAACATCCCCAGGTGTTGTTTCCAGAAGAGGCTGTTACCAAGGCAACCCACCATGGGCATTACTCAACACTATCGGGTTCTGCCTTCCTCTTCACACTACATGGAAGTTACCTAAGCAAGGTCTCCCCTTCCATATGCAGAAATTCCAAATCTTGGTGTCAATCTTACTAGGCAGAAGCTCCAAAAGTGGAGATGTGGCATGGATGTGTGGTGGTCCCCCTCCACACAATATCAGGGGTCTAATCCATATGAACTCTCAGCTATTGAGACAGCTGGAGGGAAATGACCACAGGGCAAGAGATTTCCATGCTTTAGAAAGGGAAGAGTTCCGAGTCTCAATCCAGAGGGTAGTGTGGTCAGTTGAAGCAGGGTGTGGCACCAGTGGGGATGGTGCTGCCAGCCCCCTCCCTCCCACCTCCCTCGGACACACAGAGGCCCAGGCTGGGGCCCATAAGATAGAGGGGCTAAGATGGCAGGATTAATGCACTGCAGTTCCCTTCCCCAGCACCGGCCTCTCTGAGGANGAAAGCAGCATTTTCTCCCTCCTCATGCTCATCTTCTCTAGACCCCAGGTGGAAGGCAGGAGGTGTTGTGGAGAGTTGCCGTGAGCAATAAAGGATGGGAGGAGACGTAAGAAAAATTTTCAGTGGCTAGGGGGATGGTTCAGTCAGCAAGGTGCTGGCTGGGTAAGCCTGAGGAGCTAGGTTTGGTCTTCCTTGTAAGAAGCCCGGCATAGTGGCACACACATGTAACTCCAGCGTGCGGGAGGCAGAGATCCTGACTATGTGTCTATGTTAAGGTCAGTGGAAGACATGACAGCAGTTATCATTCTGCAAGACTATCCACACCATGTCTTGTAAGCAAGGAGAGACTGTCAGGAACCAAAACTAAGTGAGCTAAGGGTCTGAGCCCAAGCTTCCTCCCAGGTCAGCTGCTATGACTCAAGCAAGGACCCAGATGTGGTCCTTGGATATGCACACGGGAGCCATTTCCTGGAGCANTGGGCCCCCAACCTGTTAACGCATAGCTGGCTGGACCTGCTGGGGCTCCTGGTTCAGTGGACTTGGACGAGACCAGAGAATTTGCATCCCCAAGCTCCTAGGTGAGGCCAGTACTGCTGGTCCAGGGACAGACTTTAAAAAGCGGNAAAGTGACGGGATAGTGGGCTCAGACTCCTCTTTTCTTAAGACATAAATAACAAAAGCAGGATTTGGTGGTAGAGCTTCTGCTTAGTATGAATGAAGCCCTGGGTTCCATACCAGATACACACACACACACACACACACACACACACACACACACACACACACACGTGCGTGCACACACCTTTTTCTTGTTTCAAGAATGCAAAGGCAGCTACTGAGGTGACTGGGTACTGCAGGCCTTTAGTCTCTCCATGACGATTCAAGTTTGAGGCTGGGTACCAATGACCCCCATGGTCTCCTGCATGGTATTAAGCACAGGGACCATCCAGGCTTGGACCACTGGAGAGCTTGCGCCCAATTACCGTGTTCCCTGCTCAGCCAGACCTCGGGCAAGATCTATGGCTCAGTGTTGTTGAACTCCTGGTAAATAAAGATAACTAAATGATAGGCATGTGTTGTTTGGGGTGTTGCCCTGGGTTTATATTTGGGGGTGAGGCTGCTCCTGAAGAAACTTGGTTGCCTTGGTAAGCCTTGGGTTTAGGTAATTTCTTAGAATTTTATTTGGCTTAGTATATCTGTGTGGTCATTATATAACATAAGACACAGAAAGCCAGCAGAACCCGTACACCAGCCAAGTTTTCCCTAAGCCAGTTCTTTGTAGTTTAATTTAGAATGATCAATTGAGCAGTCACCCAGACTCTATTTCTTAAAATTCCCTGGGGTGGAATTCTTCGGTTTGGTGCTTAGTGCGTAGGCCGGCTTTCAGAGTCTTCAAGTAAATTTCCTCTTCCCAAATATCCAATAATACATTTCTGCTGACAAGCAACAGCAGCCATATAGTGAAGAAAATAATTAGCAAATTCATTAATTAGGATTCCGCTTGCACCTCTTCTACAACAGTTACATTTGCTTATTATAATTATAAATCCCTTGCCTTTTACTAAAACCATTAATGGTCTTCAGTACATACTGTTATGTTTGCAGAGCCAAATACATTTTGTTTTGCACATAGAAAAAGAACTTTTATGTAGTGTTATATCTGAAGGGTGCTCAGATGCCACAGTTGAAGAGTTTAAAATAACAAAATCTTATAGGAAATACACACACTGCAACAGATACTATGAACTATGCTACTTAGTATACCCACTTTCAGCCATTTAATTACAAAATCAGACAATGAGAACACTGAACCTTATTCTTATGTAACATTTACCTAGATTATTTCTACACATTACTGAGAAAAATCCTTATTTTTCTAATAACAGATTAGGTTATGACAATTGTCATAGCAATTTTCATTTTTTTAAAAAAATTTCACATCAAAAATCTCAAGTCATTTTTAAGCTAAAAGAGACAGCAGCACAACACTGAAGATAGTTAAAAATCAAATAAATACGTGATTGAAATTGAGAACATATGAGTGTTACTTTCAAAAGACATAACCATATAATTTGTAAAGTTCAACTCTAATCTGTGTAACAGCAAGGCACCTTAGAACACGAACTGCAAACTACAGAGCGTTATGAATCTCTTCACAGATGGGAAATGGGCTCAAGACAGGTAGCGGGGCCAAGTCCAAATCCCAGTGGAGGCTCGTGACGGCCTGAGATTAAAGCCAGTCTCTCCCGTTAGAAGCCAGCCTACACTGTGAGCTCCAGGTTTCAGTACCACAGAGTGAAAACAAGAGGGGAAGAGAGAGAGGGGGCAGGAAGGGAGAAGAGAAGAAGGTAACGAAGAGAGAGAAGGGAGGGGACATCAACACTGTTTGGAAAGAGATGCTTCAGGCCTTCGCGGGTCAGGAATGGAGGGCGGTTGTGTGATTTTAAGTGTTATAAACAGGACTTCTCACTAAAAACCCCTCTAGCACCCCACCCCACTGTCAGATAAGCAATGAGGTAAATGCTGTGGATGGTGGCATATGCCCTCAATCCCAGTGCTTTTAAGGGAGGAGCATCATGGATCTGAAGCTAGCCTGGGTTACACAGTGAGAGCCTTCCTCAACTAATAGACGAAGTAGTTGAACGTGAAGAGTTCACCCTTCTCACTTCCCCCCACTCCCCGCTTGACAAAACACTATGCTCACAAAGCCACTGCAGGGACAGCCATAGAGAAGAGTCTTCTTAGAGCACAGACTGTGGATGAGAAGGGGAGATGACAGATTCCTGTCTTGGAACAAAACTAGTCTGGCTCAGGTTTAAAGGTTTCTGTTTCTCTGCTTCATTCCCATTGGCAGTCATCACGCTTGGCAGCGGCCCTTGGGGAATTACTTCCCTTTCGTCAAGGCTGCTCACTTTCACCCACAGGCCAGACTGAGCTGCCTTCTCCATCCCTCAGGTTTCTGGAACAACCGGGTCATTTCAGGTCCGGGTGCCCAGGCACTCCCTCCAGATGGAGGAGGTAGCTGTTCTCTCCCTGTCTACCTGGATACTTCACAGTGTTCCCAGATTGTGCCCCAAGCGCCTTCCTCCCCTGTGCTGTCTGAGGATGAGCAGAGGGTCTTGAGTCCTGCCTCTGCCTTCTCCTGCTGTAGCACCTGGGTAGACGGTTCAGCACCTCTGAGCCTCAGCTTCCATTTGGAAGAAAGGGGATCATGGAGCCAACTTCCAGGGTAGAGTAAAAGTTGAAGGTCATGTACTAAGGACTGTGCATGGTGCTGGGAATGTGCAGGCACCCAGGCAACGGCCGCTGCTTATACCCCATGGCGCCAATGTGCTGCTTGCTTCTTGGTTCTTCCTTCCAGGTCTGGCTTGCTCTGAAAAGGCTCCCCAGTGTCTCTCCACAGTCGCTGCTCCACAAGTACTGGGTTAAAGCATCCTGACTAAGCAGTGCTCCCTTCTCCCCGTCTCTCAGCTCCTTCTGCATGGCTCCCTTCTAACCTGCTGTGACTTTGGAAAGGTCTCCCAGGAGGGAAGAGAAGCCTAGCAGGAAACACAGAAACCTGTGGGGTGGGGGCACAGCGGCATTTGGCAACCCTGAGACATCCATTTGTTGCTATTCGTTTTTAAAGTGCTGATGCCTCCTCTAGCCAGCTGTAAGGGGAAGAAGAGGCTAGTTATTCAGAAGGGTAGAGCCATTTTTGAAAATCAAGCTAACATCCTTAGGTAAATATGCAATACAAGTTTGAAGGGCTGCAACATATCATAATATTTTTCTAAGACTTCAAGGCATCCAGTGTTAACTTGAGGACTGTAAACCACCATCTAAAATAAGGGTTTTTTTTTTTCCACTCTAGAAATAGCTGCCAAGCAGACAGATTCCACCCTATGTTAGTCGCATGCTGCCAGCAGAGCCTCAAACCCTACCATTGCCCAAGAATAGAATAATGGTTATGGAGTTAGATCTAGCAGCAGGATCTAACTGCTGGGGCCCAAGATGCTCTTAAAACTGTATAAAACCCACTTGTCAGGGGTGGAATTGTGTCTCCCAAGTTTCAGTTGGAGCCCTTAGATTGTCTAAGTACCTTAGATTATGACTATATTTGGAGACAAGACCTTTAAAGAAATAATTAAGGCAAGTGGGGTCATTAGTGAGATCCCAACCCAGTAGGATAATTGTCCTTACAAGAAGAGATAATGCCACCAACAAGGAGCAGAGTAAGGGGTGGCCACAAGGGACTCAGCTACCTTTAAGTCAAGGTTAGGGCTGTGGAAGAAATTATCATTGCTGGCTCAGACCTGGGAGGAAATAAATGTATTGCTGTTGCCCAGGCTGTGACATTTTGCTATAGCGGTCCTAGCAGGCGCTGCACCTTGTTGCAGGGCTTTCTCATTCTACATGTAGGGAACAGGTACTCAGAAACAGCTGGGCAGGCCACACAGCTACTAGCAGAGTTGGACCTCTAACCTTTGACTCTAAATCTTGTTCTTGTCCTCTACACCAGTGACTTGGGTGAGGGTTTGGTTCTTCTAGGCCATCTCCATTCCTTTCTGTCACCCACTGACAGAAACACTCTCTACCAGGGACCCCAGAGCCACCACATTTGCCTAGGATCCATTGAGAGAAACAGCAACCAAAGAATGGAATACCCACCCAACAAAGGCAAAACTAGATATTGACACCGAGAAACACCCCGAATATCATCACTCCAGACACCTAGATCCCAATACAAAAGCACAAACATGAACAGCCAAGACAATATACTTCCACAAGGAGCCAGAAACCTTATTGCTGTAGGCCCTGAGAAATGCGATGTAGCAAAGCACAAGATTTTGAAATAGCAATTAAGAATACATTCAAGAGGCTATGAATAAATCCCTTAATGAAATCTGTGAAAACACAGTTCAATGAAAACCATTAAAGACATGAAAGCAGAGATTAACAAAAAAATAGAACCACTAAAGAAAACCCAAACTAAGATGAAACTGGAAATAAAATGCTTAGGGTGTCAAATAAAATCCTCAGAGGTAAGTCTCACCAACAGATTAGAAGGCATGAAAGAGAGACCCTCAGGTGCTGAAGACAAGGTAGCTCAGTTAAAGAAAATGTTAAGTCTAAAAAAATCCGGGGACAAAATATCCAGGAAATCTGGGGCACTGTGAAAAGACCAAATTTATGAATAGGCACAAGAAGCATATAGAACACCAAATAGATAGGACCAGAAAAAATATATATGTTATATTTCTTCAATTGATAAACACTTTCAGCAAAATAGCAGAATGCAAAAGTAACACAAAAATGACAGACTGAGAAAGAAATCAGGAAAAAAGTATCTTTCACAATAGCCTCAAAACACACACACACACACAGACACACACATCTTGAGTTAACTCTAAGCAAGCCAGTGAAAGACTTGGATAATAAAAACTTTAGGATTTTAAAGAAAGAAATTGAAGATATCAGAANATGGAAAGGTCTCCTATGCTCATGAATTAAAAGGATTAATATACTGAAAATGGTCATCTTACCAAAAGCAATCTACAGATTCAATGCAATCCTGATCAAAATCCCAATACAATTATTTATGGAAATTGAAAAACCAATTTTCAACTTCATATGGAAACACACAAAATTCAAGATAGATAAAACAATACTGATTAATAAAAGAACTGCTAGAGGTATTACCACTCCCAATTTCTAGATGTATTACAGAGTTAAAATAATAAACACAATATGGTACTTACATAAAAACATATACACTGATAAATGGAATCAAATTGAAGACCCATATATAAGTCCACACACCTATGAATACCTGATTTTTCATAATGAAGTAAAAAAAATATACACTGGAGAAAAAATAGCACCTTCAAGAAATAGTGCTGGTCAAACTGGATGTCTCAGTAGAAGACTGAGAATATAGATCCATATGTATCACCCTGCAAAAAACTCAACTCCAAATGGATCAAGGATATCAACTTAAGACCAAGTATCCTGAACTTCATAGAAAGGAAAGTGGGGAATAGCCTTGAACTCATTGGCACAAAGGCTTTCTAAACAGGACATCAATAGCACAGGTACTAAAAACAATTAATAAATGGGACTTCATGAAACTGAAAAGCTTCCATATGGCAAAGGAATCTTTACCAATTAAATGTCTGATAGAGGGTTAGTATCTAGAATATATAAAGAACTAAAAAACTGAGCATCAAGAAAACAAATAATTAAATGAAAAAGTGGAATACAAAACTAAAAAAAGAGGAAACAACAAATGTCTGAGAAACACTTGAAGAAATGTTCAACACCCTCAGCCATCAAGGAAATTCAAGTTAAAACTACTTTGAGATTTCATCTTACGGCAGTCAGAATGGCCAAGATCAATAAAATAAATGACAGCTCATGCTGGTGAGGATGCTGAGAAAGGGGAACACTTATTCATTGCTGGTGGTCATGCAAACTTATAGAGTCACTATGGAAACCAGCGTGGTGGTTTCTCAGAAATCCGAGAATTGATCTACCTCAAGATACAGAAAAAAATTATGCTGAGTGAGTTAAACTCACTCAGGGAAAAAACCCACAAATATTGAATTTTTTTCTCTTACATGTGGATGTTAGCTTTTAAGCCTTCAATATGTACTCTATAACCCGAGTAACCACAAAGGTTAGGTATCTAGTAAGGGCCTGGGGGAGGAGAGAATCTCCCAAGGAAGAGGAAATAGAACATATTGTTACGGAGAAACAATGGAAAACTAGAATAGGTGGATTCAATAGCAAGGGCTATGGAACAGACTGATAAAGAAGGGAACCTGGGGAGGGACAGGTAATACTAAAGGCCATTTGAAAAGCCATATGGAAACCTGCTACTGTAGAAGCTTCCTAAAATCTATACATTTATGAATCTAAATGGAACCATGAAAATAATAGGGAGACAATGCCCCAACTAGACCCCAACTAAAACCTCCAGTGTCAGGAATAGGTTACAGTTGTTGAGTCATTGGCCAAAAGAGCCCTCTGGAAACTCCAAAACATTAGAAAGCTATTGGTTGCTCTCCACAAACTGATGCTAAGGCCCTATTGTTGAAGACAACACTTATATATGTTATCAAACTAGGAGTTGTCAAGCTGGTTCCCTACCTAGAGTCTTCACCCCTACTCACTAACATTAATGGTACTGGAAGGTAGTTTGCACGTTACCAAAGGACAAATATCACCCAGCTACCAATCCTACAACCAACAACAGTGCAAGATATACTTGTGCAATAGTGGCACAAATGTTATGGGGGTAACCAACCACTTTCTGATTGGATTTAAGGTCTACTCCATAAGATGGAACCTATACCTGACACTGCTAAAGTGGCCAAGAATGGACTGGGTAGGTCTCTAGGTAGTCTAGGTAGGATCCTAGTGGAAAATCTGCTACTATTATTCTGCTAAATTATCATAGCAATAAAGTGATTTCTAATGACATACTGATATACCCATGGATCAGTGCCTTGCTCAGCCATCATCTGAAAAGCTTCTTGTGGTAGGTGGGAATTAACAGAGACTCACATATGGACAATGTGCAGAGAGTGAGACCTTAGAGCACTCAGTTCCAAACGGGATGTCTCCATCAAAGCCCTCCTCCTCAAGGATAAAGGATCTATGTGGAAGAGAAGGTGGAAAGATTTTAAGAGCCAGAGTAGGTGGATGACTCCAGGGAAACANTGTCTTCAGGACACACCAGGACGGATGCACATATGAAATCAGAGACTGTAGCAGCATACATAAGGCCTACACAGGTTCAGGCCTGATAGGGTCCCAGCACTCAGATAGGGAAGTGGATACAGGCTCCCACACCTACATAAGAAAGCTGTCTGCAAGGGATACTTACTGGCAAAGGAAAACTCAGTTTCCTCCAATGGAGTCTTAGTGGGTATATCAACCACACTTCAGGGCAGGAGCCATGTCCAGGAGCACTTGACTAACACAAAGCAAACTCAATAGTATTTTTGTAGATTTTTTTGTATCATTTTGCTTTGTTTTGGCATTTTTTGTCTTGTTGGTCTTTTGCTTGTTTATCGTGAGTTGTGTGTGTGTGTGTTTCTTGGGGTTTTGTGTTGTTTTGCTGTTTGTTTGAGAGAGAGAAAAAACAAAATTGAGTGGGTAGGGAGATGGAAGGATCTAGGAGAAATTGGAGGAGGAGAAAATATGATCAAAATATAGTATAAAAATTAAAAACAAAAGTGAATGCTTAGAGCCAGTGTTCCTGGGTTTGAATCATGGCACTGTCACCTCCCAGCTCTATGGTTTAACCTCACTGTGCTTGAGTTTCAACATCGATTTTTAAAAAAAGGCCATAAATCTCTGCTTTGTTTGCTTAATGAGAGGAATAAATAATTTTAAAGTGAACTGATAAAATATACATGAAATATTAGTGCTTGGCTATGTGATGTTTGATAAATGTCAGCTAATCTGGTCATTGCCATTATTATTCTTATTATCATTAATATTGCTGAGAAATTCCCAATGATCTAATCTAAGCATTTTATTTTACATATGATCAAGTAAAATGAGGCTCGGAGACAGAAAAGGTTGTAGAAGGTCATAAAACCTAGAAACTGAGGTCTAGTGCAATTTATTTCTATGGTTTTAGGAAGGGTCAAAGAAACAAATGTTGAGAGGCAGGGTTTTATTTCCAGTGGATTTCAGACTGGAGAGAGGTGGAGTGGAGCTGACCAGGAGGTGACTGCAGGAGCCAGGAGACTCACCCTAATCACGTCTTACCCTNGGGGCCAAGACTACAGAGAGACCGCAGACAGGAATATGTGAGAGGAAGCATCTGAGTGACATGGGGCTGTGACGTGAAACTAAAATCTGAGAAGGCACAACTGCAGAATTAAGATGGCTCCAAGGCTAAAGGCACTTGCCCTGCGAGCCTGGGCACCTGAGTTGGAGCCCTGGAACCCACATAAAGGTGGAAGGAGAGAACTAACTCCACAGGATTGTCCCTACTTTCACATGTGAGCTGTAGCATTCATGCCCATACCACGCGCCATGCACATAGACAATAATAAATAAAAAATTAAAAGAAACAAATTCTTGTGAGAAAATGAAACAAAACACCCTGGAGGGCCAAAGTGGCAAGAGAGAGGGGTATACCTCAAAACCCTAACTCACTCTTGGGGAAGTTCTAGGAGATGAAGAAACATCCCAAGATTCCCAGGGAAAAGCAACTGATGGATGTAGATATTAATAGATCTTTAGGAGGAGGCTAAAAATAGAGCCAAGCAGACCTGTCATGTAGGCTGTTCTAAGTAACAGCGCTTCTAAGAACCACATGGGTCTCAGGAATGAGAGGCACTCCTCCTTCCCCACCACCACCCGAGGAAGAGAGATAGGAGGAACTACCTGATCATACAGCAGCCAGACTAGTACAATCTGAAGCAGTTCTGAAAGAACAATGGGTCATCCAGCTGGCCACTGTTTACTGAGCACTTCCTTGGTGGCCCTGTTGTCTCTGTTCAGCGCTGGGACAAACATGAGTGAAGTCAGCCACAGCCGGTGTGTGTGTGAACTTCAGTGAGGTGGGCAGTGGGGTGGGAGTCCAACACCACAGATGAAAGGGGAGCTACCGACTGAAGAAAGTACTCGCAGAGATGGGAGCATGNTGTGAAGAACACAACAAGGAGTTTGGGCTGGATGGCCGAGATGGCTATGAAGTACCCTCATTTAAAAGGAAGACCCTCACTGAAAAATAATTTTAAACTATCAGCCTCTGCTTGAACTAAAAGAAATAGGCCTGAGTCCCGAGCCTCCTCGAAATGCTGACAAGAGGCTCCAGGAATTGAAACAGTACAAAAGTCACAAAGTCAGGATGCCCGGAGGGCTATCTGAAAGCAACTGATTAACCACTGAATGTCCCAGCTCCNGAGATAGCTGACAGGACAAACAACAGGTTAACCNGAAGAGTAAGCAGAGATAAGCTGATCAAATGAAGGATCAGGAACTATAGAAATTCCTAAGAGTAAGCTGGTAAAAATTGAACCCGTACAAACCCCCTCCCCTTTGAGAAATTTTGGGGTTTTGCCTTTAAAAGCTAGGCTCACAAAGAGAGAGCAATTNTCCTCCCCGCCTCGTTTAGGCGTGGTACTGTGGACGAGAATTCCGAGCTAGCTTGTATTATGCATGTGCTGAATAAACCTTGCTGTTGCATTTTGGACATCCTTAGTCTCCGGTGGTCTTTTTGGGGTTCCCAAATCTGGGCACAANAGGCTACACCAACGTAGAGGTCCATAAAATGAGGCATGAAGGATTACCAGCAGTTAATGAGGCCAAGGAGGGACACAAAGATGGAGACAATGTTCTAGAGGGGGGAAATGGATGTACAAAGGCTCCAAGGATGGAGGGAGACAGAATTCACAAGTCTAAGAAAGCTAATAGAGGGAGTGCAAAGACAGAGGGTAAAAAGGATTAAGTCTGAGAAAGTAGATCAATCCATGGGGCCATGTGGAGCAGACCATTGGGTCTTGTAGGTCACAGGGGCCTGTAGGCCTAACTTCAGGGTCGCTGTACAGTGCACCATGGGATTTTGTGGAACAGACCCTGGCACCTGGTATACTAGAACACAGCAGCCCCTAGAGTCTCCGTGTGGATCAGGAAAAGGAAAGAACAACAAAAACCCATGGGTGTATTTTAATAATCAGATCACATTTGAATCTTGAAGGGATGGTCTTGACTACAGAGTGGAGAATGGCTTGGTTGCTCTGGTATATACACTGGTAGCCCCATTCAGGAGCTGTTAAAGCTGTTAAAGTCTAGGGGGCTGAAGATGGCATCTGGACTCAGATGGTACGGAAGGTATGGAAATGAATGCACACCATGATATACACAAGAGATACTCAGTATGGGAAAATCCCCCAGGATAGTGAGGGATTGGAGTGTTGCAGGTGGGTGGAGTGAGTAGAGATGAGGTTTGAATCCTGTTTCTGATTCATGCTCCAAGATGGACAGGGTTGCAAATACCCAGGTAAGGAAACTGGAAAGGGGCAAGCTGGGCTGGGTTTACATGGTGCTGTTTGGTGGTGTTCACACCTGTGAGGAGATGTGGTAGGAGATGCTGGCAGCCACAGAGAACTCTGTTGTGCCAAACACTACACGGAACACTAGAGAAACAGCGATGAATAAAGCAGGCTTCCTACCCTTAAATAGCTCATGCTTAGTAGGGTCTGCTCTTTGGAGTCACCTGGGGAATTTGGTAAACAAAGTCCCCCACCCAGAGGGACTCAGCTAATTGGCCTGGAGAGCTGACAGGACACCAGGACATCAGGATAGTGAACACTCCCTTAGGGAGTCTAACAGGGCTGAGAGTCAGGGTTCCTGAGTGTGGAAAACCTATCCTGGCCTGGATCTAATCACACAGATGGCAAGTCACAGATGAATCATGTCTTAGGCCGTAAGAATTTACAACAGAAATACTGAAGTACATGGCTATAATGGGAATAGTGTTATTTGGATATTAAACCAATATATTTTTATCCCTAGCAATTCCTGGTCCCTGGGTGTTCCTTGGCTCACTAATTAGGAGTGGAGCCTGGCTGTCTTAGATCAGAGAATTCCTTCCAGATACATAGAAATACCTCTTCTGCATCTAGGGGAGTTAACTATTGATAACAGGTGACCCCTATTCTAGAAAAATTGACACTCCAATAAGAGGCATTAGTCAAAACGAAGGCCGGGTGGGACCCATGCCATTAATCAAGGAATGACATAAATGCTAAGGAATTTCCAAGAAATCTAAGCCTACCCGTGTCTGTCCAATTACCCTGTCCAGTGTCCAACTACCTTGTCCCAGTTACCACAAGGGACAAAGTCAGGTTTCTGGCTCCTAGAATGGATCTCACCTGTCCTTGATCCAGTCTGAGAGCAAACATCTCTCAGTTTTCCTGAAGAGCAAAAGCCAAAACAGAACATGGTGGAAAACAACACCCCCCCCCAGGCAACGGCACTTCACCCTGTGCCAGGTGTTAGCATCCCGCCCTCCTCGGGAACAGAGCCAAGCACTGTTCCAAATGCTCCAATCTTCTTGGCCTCAAGCTGACAGGAAGGTGTTGGCACTCATCAACATAATTAGAAAGAGAGAAACAGAGTATCTAAAACACANAAACAGGCACAGATCTAAGAACAGAAATGACCTGGAAAAAACAAAAACAAAAACAAAAAAACTCAAATCCGGAACCTCATCCTCCATTCAATTGCTGTTACCCTGCTTCCTGCTCCGGCCCCTCAAATTCTTCCTAATGCCCCACCCACCTATAAACAAGCCCTCCACTCAGTGGGTCCCTAAATGTGACTGACTGTTTTCTTTACATCATAGCAGACAGAGTTGGCTGTCTGAAGGAAATTTCTTGACTCACATTTCTCCACGGTGATCAGAGATAAGATTCAGGCCCCACACCCCTGACCTTAGCTTTTCTGAGGAGACCATAGACGAGGATCAGACAGGGTTTATAACCTTAAAGACTCAGGGCAAGATTTAAGGAATTTAATTTTATCCCCAGTGTGAAGCTACTTAAGGTGCCTGAGCTGTAAAACCAAGGTGTTCCAGCAAGGGTAACAGACAATTGCCTGTCCAAGTGGCTTGGGCTGGGGAGCTACTGAGCAAGAGGTNCCTGACAAGAATCCAGCCCTCAGTGTTATCAAGTATATCACTGAGACCTTGAACATACTCTGAGCCACCAACTGCTATGATAGCTATGTCTCTTGAAGCAGGACATAGGATCTCATTGGACCCTTCCGCCACACAGTCCACGGACCAGGCTATTTCAGNTAAGGTCAGGATGCCTGGGTAGGGATAACCATCCATTCTCAGAAAGTCAAGACAGAGCGCTAGCATTTCCCCCCTGCTAAGGATTCCCAGGCAAAGGGATTTTCCCGTGCCTATAAGGAACCTCTAGATTCTAGAAGGGTTTGTTTCCTTCCGTCCTCTTTCATATCATAAATCAAACTTTCNTTACCAGAGTAGAGATATTTGCAAGCACAGGGTGACATGGGCACAGCCATGTCTTCTTGAAACGTGAACCTAATTAGTCTTCTCAATAAAAACCAGCAGTTGGATATCAGGGTAATAACCTGAAAGATCAGAGAAGCAGAAAAGCAGCCACCAGTGACTTCTTACCTCTCCAGATCTTCCGACCAAAAGGGCCGAGATCCTGTCTCCAACCCAGCTTATCACTTCCTGTCTCCACCTCCCGAGTGCTGGGATTAAAGGCATGAGCTTCCCAAATGCTGGGATTAAAGGTATGAGCGACCAATGCCTGGCCTCTATGGTTAACTAGTGGCTAGCTCCGCCCTCTGATCTCCAGGCAAGCTTTATTTGTCAGAGCACAAACAAAATATCATACAACATCTTCTTTACCTGGGGACCCAGATGTAGACCTGTAATCTTTGTTAGGGCTTTTATTAAATTACTCCATCCAACCAATAGATAATTATTGTCATCATATAGTAATAATCATAAAGGTCTGTGAGACACTAGAAATTCTATGTGCATAGTAGCACATAGAAGATCACCAAACTAGACTCAAAGTCCGTCCTTAATGAATGATTAAAGTCCAGAGGTGTTTGCTATTACTCACAAACATCCATGCTGAGAGACAGAATAGGACAGAACATGAGAGGAAAGGTTGAGGAAGTCCCAAAGGCAGAGGAGATACAGAAATGACCCAGGGGAAAAGATTGGGAAACGTGTCTAGACAGGCAAGGGTGACATTTTAATTGCACCCTAGAATGCAGAATCTAACAAACACAGAAAAATCCTGAATTTAATTATTTGGAAAGTAAGCAACACAGCAAGAAAAATGTTGGTGTCTTACAATTGAGGAGAAAGAAGTACAGGAGTACACCCCCTACAGTCATCCTATGCAGCCTACTGCCTCCCAGGAATGCCCAGGCCTTGGGTGCTGAGCCCCATCTAGAACTGCGTGAACCATGTGAAGTGACCGGAAAGCACATGGGCTGGGCTCTGCTGCAGCACGGCTAGAATCTTGTTCTCTCCCCTTTCTCAGATGCACACACACACACACACACACACACTTACACACTTCTTGCTTTCTTGCTGATGAGAGCTCTGTAATATTTGTCCTACGGGGCTACAACTCCATCAGCCAGCTCATTTTATTCAAACCCTTTCTCCACACTTNGGTTCTGCATAGCTTCCCTGTTCATCTCCCTAGGAAGGACACTGTGTAGGTCAACAGTTCTCTGCTTTACTAAGACTTATTGTCCAGCTGGAGATTTAAAAAATAATAATAATTCAAGGTGTGTCAGAACACAGAGTCTGGGTGTNTATGTAGCAAATAAAACGTGTAAGCAGTGACACNAAACAGTNTCACAGGAGAAGCCAAGAGACCCATTCCAGTAGGAAGCNTGGNACACCAGAAGGGTTTGAATGTGTGTGGCACTTGGGTAGAAACTCAACTTCATTATTTTTTAATCATTTATACAGGTGATCCTTGTTAGCTGTGGCAGCTGTGTTCTATAAAGTCATACTAAGCAATGAATTAGGGACTGCTCACCCACTGCTCCTACAGGAGACACACTGCTGCTCACACCAAAGCCTGAAACCACTTTGATAAGTCTCCTCCTTTTTCTGAATGTACCATACTGTTTCTCATTAACACCGACAATGCAATATTCTTGTCTGGTTGGAGGTANGTGTAGGCCAGGGGGGTGCAGTAAAGAAACTGCCAGCATAACTGCTCCATGATATGGTTAAGGTTTTTATTGTAGATCTGAGAGAATAGCCAGAGGCATCTGGAAGATTCCAGAGCAGAGAAAGAAGTAGATTGAACATGGCCGGCAGACTGGACATGGCCAGGGCCAGGGAAGCAGGAGAGTGGGAGAGAATAGTGGTGGTATTGAGATAGCAAGAGACAGAGAATTGAGGAAGAGAGCAGAGAGGGAGAGAGAAGTAGTGAAAATAGCTAATTGGGGCAGAGGGAAAAACTTGCCCTTATAGAGAGACGGATGGAGAGACCTGGGGAGCTGAGAAGCCAGCATGCTAGGATGGAGGTTTTGAGATGTCTAACAGGTNCTTGTGATACTGAGGGAGCCTGGAGGCCAGCATGGGCTTTGATGTGTAACCCCAGGCAGCTATTTGTTCCTCNGGCCAGAGGTTAAGGGAAATGACTCCTTCTAGTAGATGGGAACTGGTTTCCCAAGGAACGCTGGCTTTTATCTCACTGTCAGAAATCCCATAGTCTAGCTTGAGCTCATTTCTGGATATATGTATGAACTGCCTTTGGAACTGGGGAAAGTGGAATTCCCTTTGCACCTGACAGTATGTGACACCACATACTTCTCGGCGAGGTCCATGGCAGCCTCCCTGCATTCAAAAACAGTAGACAGCGCTTCAGCAGTGTATTTAATGGCTGTTTCAAACTGTAAAGCCAACAAAAATAGCACAATAAAGTAGCATTAAATAGAGCACAAGAACACTTGTTATCAGTAAGGGAGAGTTATCAGTTGAGCAATGTGCATGTCAGTCCAGCAAACGTACTCAACATTCTGGGTCTACCCATAAGTAACCGTAGACGGACTGAGAGTGCGGCTGTGGGGACACAAATCACACTTGGTGGGCAAGTAAATTGGCAGGGTGTGGAGTGGTGAGTTATGCAGCCTCTGCACATCTTGGCCCAGAAGATAAAGGAGAGAAATAGAATTACATGGAGGTTACAAAGCCAGGTGTGACTGCCAGATGGGAAAAACCAACACAGAGCCTACAGAAGAGCAAGAAGCGGGTGGGGCTGTGCAATGGTCTGATGAAAAGGCACAACTAGACAAGCAGCTGTGGGCAGGGGAGCTCGAGGTCTTACCCCACATTCTGCTGCCCCTGAATCCCCAGAATGACTAGGGAGAGGTTGGTTGAGACAAAAAGNAAAATAAAACAACTTCACTGCCCCGACCTCAGGATTCTTCTAAAACCGAGCAATCTAGGATCAAGGTAGACTGAAAGCCCTGAGGGGTGGGCTCGCCCTACTCCATCTTCAAATCAGAGAAGTCTGAAAGCTTCCCCCTTGGCAATCAAGTGGCCGGTCCCTGACTGTGTGCCTGCATCGTTAACATCACTAAAATCCTTAAGGAGTGGAGACCCTCTCACAGGCCTAATGTGCTCAAGAGCGGAGGGTGTGATCATGATATAGCTGTTTCCNGATCAGAAACAGATGAGTGAGGCAGACCTCTTGAAGCTCACTTGAGGCTGGCTGCTGTTGCCCCAGTTCTAACTGCTGCCTGAGGCTCCTGCAGGTCATTGCTCTGAGACAGATTCTGTGTATCCAACCTCTTAGGCAGGAGGTTAGGTCTAGGAGGGACTGGCCAGGACAAGACATAAAGAACACTAGGAGGTGGCAGTCACTANAGACGAACCAGCCTGGGACCCCCAAAATAGGACATGAAGACTGAGGTGCTGTCTGTAGATGGGCCAGCCAAAGGAGCACCCACAGAGCCTGCCACCCTTTTCCCTAGGGAACTTCGCAACTTTAGGAGTACCTAAACTCCAATANACGTCCATATACCTTACACATCTACTTAACAGACCGAATTCTGNNTAAAAGGGGCTTCTGAGAAAAGCACTCTCCTTTCCTAGATGCCCACACTGAAGGAGACACAGGGGAGGGGGAAACAGAAAAGAAATACAACCCCACATCTGTCAGGATCGGGGCCCTTGCTGCTTAGCCCAGCCTGATCTTTTACTAAGAAGTGTGTTCTTGCTTTCTTGCTTGCTATAATTAAACTCTTGGCTAGTTATTCTACTCCTGTCTCCCATATGAACTCTCCTCTTTGGGGACCACAAGCATTGAGACTACTGCTGGAGTCAAGACCAGCTCTCCCTGCAACACAGGATCCCTGTAAGCATGAGTTAAAGGCCTTTACCTCCCAGCATCCAGCTGGGCAGCATGTGGATTAGCCCAGACCACTGGGTCCTCAAATCCTANCCTGCTGTTCCCCCAGTNTCCAGTCTGGGCTATCTTCAGAGGACATCATCCATGCCACTCACACCCTAACACATACACACTCAGGACCACTCATCATGTGATGCACTCCAGTCAATGTTTTGAAATCCCCCATCATTTCTGAGCAATTGTACCCCAGTGAGCAGAAACTGAGTACCTCTGATCCCCCCNATTTCCCTCTCCCATGGGTTGCTTTGGTGTTGACTTGACTTGCGGACCAGGGACAAGTCTGTGCAAGTAGCAACTGCTTTGTGGAAAACTTTCCATCCGAAATGAACATGTACATTTCTGTTCTGGTTTTGGAGCCAGCCAACGTGTGTAACTTAATCACACTGTTGTTTGCTCAATCTGGCTGCAAACTGTGTAAACTCCATCCTCCCAGGAGCTTTCTGCTGCCCGCTGGGAATTAGCCACACACGTCAAGCTTGTTACATGATTCTCTCCGGGTTCTGNTCTCCAAATCTCCAGCCCTTGGTACGCTGCATTTCAGNCCTAAGTAAAGTCCTCTAGTGTGTCAGTGAACTTGAGTACTTACCCTGGAGAAAGCTCAAACAATGAAACTCTAAGCTCACAGTGTTTCTACCCACCCCCTCCAGGTATATGATAAGGCTTAAGTCTCTTGAAATCCCTTTCTACTAGACTGTTTCCCACATTTCTTCTGCCCAGACCAATCTGGATATAAAATGAGATGGAAAAATCAACCAATAACTACAGATGCCACAGCCTGTTTATTAAACAAACAACCATGTTTGAACTACTTATCTAGACTTGACATCATGGCCAAACAGATCTGAAATTGGCTGTTAGTCAGGAAAACTGTGATATGAAAATGTCTAGTGCTGTTGAGAGATACAGCAAAGGCCACGGGAAGGGCACGGGCGAGGGGAGAGGTTGGCGGGAGACCTTGGTTTGAGCCCTGCTGCTAGTTACTGACTCCAACCTGAAGCTAGATTACATCCTCTTGCTCTTTGAACCTCAGTTTCTTCCTCAGACAATCATTTTCCAAAAATATTTGCTGAGAGTAAGATCAAATAAGACCATGGGTCCCCAAAGCATTTCATGAAATCTTACATCCTTACTCTAAGATTATAGGACAATGTGTTGTGTAGGCTCACAAGGCTGCAGGCTGTTTGAGTTTAGCTGGTCCTTTGGGAACTGTCAGGACCCTGAAAAGATTTCAAGAGAACCCGGGCNCCCAGGGAGGTGAGATCAAAATGCAATGGAAGGAATTTCCCCTCCCCATGGCCTGCCAGCCCTTGGCCTCCTAAAGCGATCAGATGCTGAGCCTGAAAAGCAGTGAGCATGGTAGAATTCTTCACACTTCTAATTACTTCATGATTTGTACATATTTTGGCGGTTGCTTGAAGGCTGTTTTATTAATTCGCGGATTTGCACTATTGTTTTTCCTTTCCCTCTCTGGCCAATTAGCTGAGCCAGCTGCAACTGGGCATCTGGGGAAAAGCGACAAGGGGAACTTATCCTTCTGCCCTAGCCNCCACTGTTTGGGAATCTTACCCNAGAGAGTGCACTAGAAATCACCAAGGGGAGCAGATGGGGAGGGGAGCTGGTGGGAGCTTGTTGCTTCCTCTGCTTTAAGACAAGGTCTCCAAATACTCCTAGTCTGTCTAACACCAACATCCATACACTCCAGGTCCTGTGGGTTCATGCCGGACTGAACACATCAGGGAGAAGGCTGTGGTTGACAGACTTATCTACCCCATAAACTTCTCCCATCCAGCCTGTATAAATTAGGAGAGGACCCTACAGGGCTGGATCTCCACTGTGACCTGTAAATAACATCCAAATAGAAGACCTTGTGAGACTCTGCGATTGTGTCATTTCCCACAGAGGATATCCCATGCATGGGGTCTGTTTCAAGTCCTGATGCTGACTAAGAACAAACCCTAGTCCCAGGCCTCTCTCTACCCATCTAACACGGGANGGTGATATGCCATTCCTAGGCTACATTGCTGAGTACCGAACACTGTCGAATCCTAAATACTGTAAAGTGCTGATCACAGGCAGAGGACAATTGCAACCAGATAACTTGGTTTGGAGATAACCCAGTGGTAGAGTTGGGCTCTGCTTTCAAATGAGAAGGGTCTCAAGGTTAGGTATTGGCAGGAAGTGGGAGAAATGACTGAGACCTCCAGAGCCCAGGTCAACCCTGAAATTGGTGGTGAGCAGTAAGGGAGTGTCTTATGGTCTCAATAGGCCACAGCTGGTCACTGGAACATCCTGGGATAGTTTGTCAGCTTCTTTTTGGACCCTGCCTTCAGAAAGAAGCTTCAACAGAATCCAGCTGAAGAAACAGCAGGGGCCGGAATAGAGGCCAGGTGGAGGGGGAGAAGGAGAGGGAGAACACAGAGCTGCAGGAGTAACTGCCCCTTCCTTTACTTACAAGTCAAATGAAGACAGCCATTTGTCTTGCAGATTGATGGGAGCCTGTGGATAGCCAGGAGGCTGGTTTCCCTGTGCAGCAGGCTAACGGTAATTTACACCTACATGATGAATGCCCTTGTGCCGTGTTAAGCAAAGAGCCCACAGGTCCAGTGCTTCTGAACACGTGGGGGATACGGATGCACAATGGAGGCGGTGGTTTATTCTGAGGACTTCAAGGGAAGCTGGAGCTACTGGGCCAGCACCTATGAACCTGCTCCCAAGGCAGAAGCTTAAAGAAAGAATGGAGGAAAGGGAGGGGGAGGGGCACAAAGAGGGAAAAGTGGGTTCCTGGAGCCTTGATGACACACCCCACTCCATCTTGTAGCCCAACACAAGTAAACAAGGGGCCAGAAAGTCCACTCCATCCATCCACTCCACCTCTCTTCTTGAACNAAAGAAGCTCTCTCTAACCATTTGGTCCATAGCACGCAGCCCTTCCTTCTGCGTCCAGGGTGGCTTTATGCAGGGTAAGAACAACTTACGTGTCAACTGGCTTGGTTATTCTGGATGTTTCTGTGGGGGTATTTTTTGAATATTTACAAGGAAATGAGTAGGCTAGGAGTAAAATAGATTACTTCCCACATTCCATAATATGGGTAGGCCTCACCCAATCAGCTGAAAGACCTGGACAGAACCAAAGAANGACTTTCCACTAACCAGGAGTGATTTATGCTAGACACTCAGACTTCAATTACAGTATCAGATCTCCCTGTATCTCTAGCTCTTGGCTTAATGTGCAGGTTTTAGACACACCAGCCACCATAATCATGTAAGCTGGATCCTTACAACAAATTTCAATATATGTGCACGCGTGCGCGCATACACATACACATACACACACACACACACACACACACACACACACACACGTCTGTTCCTTTGGGGAACACTGACTAATACACCAGGAACTAATCAAGCCCAAACTGGCAGCCCCTCACTTGCAGCTCTCCTTCCGGAGGCCTTGGAGGGTCCTAGCCACTGGCATTTGTGCCTCATAGTTGGCCTTGCTCACAAGAGCATCCCAGTCTCGAATTCAACTGGAAGCTCAATGAAGGGCAGGTTGTGAAATCTGCTCCCTGCCTCTGCTCTGATCTGTGCACTGGCTTTCCCATGTTCTAAGGACTTGCTCCACCTTGACTCCTNTGAGTCCTTAAGGAAGGAGCCTAAGAAGCTCTTGAAGACTGCTGAGGGCCAGGGTAGGAGAAGGATGCAATGAACATAAGGGGAAAGTGAGCAAGGAGACAGGCTTACCACGGTTCATACTCAGCACTTGCTGACCGTGAGCATCCCAGGATTCTGGTCACTGAACTTGGTCTCTGGCGGCTCTGGAGGCCAGCTTCCTCAGATGTGGCATTTTCTGTGACAGACCCAGTTCCCCGTGACTTGCCTCCTCTCCAGCACCAGGTGGGCCGTGCTGAGTTGGCTTAGGGAAAACAGAAGAACTGAATCCCCCACCCCACCCCACCCGCAGCCCTAGGGTCCTAATCTTTCCATGCTGGTGTGCTGGAGTCTCTCCATGCAGGCCTGCTAGGGCACATACACATCAGCCAAGATATGAGTTCGTCTNCACGTGTTTTTCATCTTTTGAGGCACCCAAGAGAGTGAATTAGCATGAAATTCAGTGCCCCAGGCTGAGAGAGGCTCTGGGTGTTGACAAAGCTAACAGCTGACTTGGCACTCTTTGAGCACACCCTTGGCACTGTCAAGGGTCCTTTTCTGAACACAAGTTCTCTGAAGACAAAAGGCAGCCACAGCTCCCAGGTGGCAGAGCTGACGAGGCCCTCCAGCGAGGGCACCTGCACTCCTGGACAAGCTCAGTCCCCAAAGTAGGAACTCACACCGGCAGTGCTGCCCCCACCAAGCTCCTAACTCCCAGCTTATCTGTACAAGTCACAGGCCAGGACAGACACATTCAGATTCAGACAGACAATAAACATGATGATCGTCCCTGAATGTCATGAAAGGATCTTAGTGTTGTTGTTTTGCGTGTGTGGAGTGTATNTACACGCTTGTGTGGTTGTATGCATGTATGTGCAAGTGAAGAGACATTTGTGCACACAGATGGAGACCAGAGGTTGATGGTGGGTGTCTCCTATTGCTCTCCACCTTATCTTCTGAGACCCTGTCTTAGTCTTTGAGAACATGGAGCTCACCAACTGGGCTGGCCAGCTG
>LZPO01027423.1:376085-401028 GCA_001675575.1 Neotoma lepida | reverse complement strand
GTAGAAATTATGTTGTTCAGTAGAAGTATACATGCATGACTTTCCTGTGGGCTTAGGGTGTCTATTGCTGGGACAAAACACCATGATCAAAAAGCAAGTTGGGGAGGAAAGCGTTTGGCTTATACTGCCACNTTGTAGTTCATCACTGAAGGAAGTCAGGACAGGAACTCAAGCAGGGCAGAAAATTGGAGGNAGGAGCTGATGCAGAAGCCATGGAGGGGAACTGCTTACTGGCTTGCTTCCCATGGCTTGTTCAGCCTGATTTCTTATAGAACCCAGGACCAACAGCCCAGGGATGGCACCACCCACCATGGGCTGGGCCCTCTCCCATTGATCACTAAATGAGAAAATGCCTTACAGCTGGATCTCATGGAGGCATTTCCTCAACTGAGGCTCCTTCCTGTCTGATGACTCTAGCTTGTGTCAAGTTGACACATAAAACCAGCCAGTTCACAGGTCAAAAACAAAAAAGTTTAGATGCAAAAGAAGAAAGTTTTCAAAAGAGTTGGAGCTTCCAGTCATAGGATGTGTTTGAGAAGCAGCAGGGATGACCTCTCCAGGATGACATGGAGAAGGTCTGGCTGTGGAGAAGCTCAATNTGGAGCTAAGATTTTAAGATTCTATAAAGGCGAACAGCCACAGAAACAGATACAAGAGGGACGAGAGTGTGACAAGCCAGAGCAAAGATGGAACAGGAATGTCCTAGTGAGGATTTTAGGTGATGCCAGGATGGGAGGCCAGAAGACCTGTCACCCCCCTTCCTCTTACTTCTGATGACATTGGTGCATAAGAGCCGCCACCTATGCTTCGAAAATCCTCCTGCCTCCAGGCTCACAAGGGCTGGCCCTACAGCTCTGTGGACTCTGCAAAGGACACCAGTGTGACTTTCTGGGGAGGGATGACCGGTACAATAGGCTGGAGCCTATCAAGGGTTTAACAAACTGGAATAAGCCAGGAAGGGCCTAAAGTNAAGGTTAATCGGTAGAAAGTCACAGGCAACAAAAGGCAAAGCTATNTGTTTTCTATGTTTTCCTGTCTCTCTAACTATCCAAAGTGCTTCAAGTCTGCACCTTATTTTCCTGCTGTGTGCAGCAAGAGAATGAAATCATTTTCCTCCTTAACCGAAAAACCATGTATAAAACATAAGAACTTTCTTCTCATTCAAAAACAAGTTCNTTCAACAGTGGCTTTGAAATGACAGACCCTCCCATTTTACCGTTGTTCAAACTGGTTTGTCCACTGTGGCCTAACCCTAGCATGCCACATAAGAAAACCTTCAAAGATCCCAGGCCAGAGAGAAAACCCACTGGCGGTTATTCATATTANAAGAGTTCAAAGCTGAAGCCACAGGATGGAGGGCTGGTGGGGCAGTGGCAAGCATCACCACTCCCTAACGTGTCCTTCATCCTAGGCTCTGTTAAACCCTCTGAAATATAATATCATATATTATCTCACTGGAGCCTTAATTCAATCCTGAGAGGTAGATAAGAATGACAGCATACTACAGGTGATTAAAAAAATTTAGAGTCAAGACTCAAGCACCTGAGCCTGAAGTGCCACAGAATGTTGGTGACAGACAAGGGACTGAAGTCTAGACCCTATGACTTCACACCATGCTGCCTCCACCAGGCATCACATGGTCCTGGCATCTCTAAACTCCTTTTTTTAGCAATAAGTGTCCTCAAGCCAATTCTAGACCCCTTTTTTCTTTTCTTAAAATAATTATTTACTCATTTATTAGCACGTGCGTGTGTGCGTGTGCATGTGTGTGTGTATGTGTGTATGCACACTTGCCACAGCACATATGAGGAGGTCAGAGGACAGCTTTGTGGACTCAGTTCTTTCCTTCCACCTTTATGTGGGTCCCAGGGATCAAACTCACACCACCAGGCTTGTGCAGGAAATGTTTTTGCCCTCNAATCCATCTACCCCACAGCCCCNCCTTTCCCCTAAGAAGACACAGAGCTGAAGATATAAAACTAATCAAAATGGAGTTGCTATGGGCAATGGGAAAGAAGAGTTCAAAGACCATCACTAGTGCTTGGTGCAACACTGAGGAATCCCAGAGCTCACCAGCACCCAGTTTGCAAATCAGGGCTCTGGAGCAAAGCCCCGAATTTACTGAAAAGGAAACCGAGGCTGAGAGAAGTCACATAACTCACTGGAAGGCACTTTACTACTTGGTGGCTGATTGCAGATCTAAACTCAGCTCAGTTTCTGCCTCCAGGGGCCTGGAAGGAGTTAGGAAGCTGAATTACCTGTAAAAGTGGTGTCTGGCCTGCAGGTGCTTACCACCATCCAAACTCTTTCCTCTGTGGCTGTGTTTTGACAAAATGCAACTGAACTTGGTCAACCTTGTATTCTTTCATGTAAATTATCATCCTTTCTTCCTAATTTATATTATAACACATGTGTGGAGATTGCTGGCTGCCTTCAAACTGCTGTCCTCTTCTTACAGAGAAACTTTTAGTTGGGCATGAGACCACCCTGCAGAAGACTCCATCCCTCAGTTGTCTGTGGTGACAGCTGTGCAAGACTGCGTGACTCAGGGTCAGATCCTGAAACGGAAGTGCATGCCCTACCTTTCAGCTTCCTCCTTCCCTTTGGCCACGCAGAGGAAGCCCTCAATCTCAAGAAGGGGGATTGAGAAAGCTGGGTTCCTCAGCCTAGGCAGTTACCATGATTATGGTGGCAAAATTTGGTTGTTGGGAGCAACCCGATACTGTGTAAGCAACTAAGACTTGGGTACCAACTTCTAACTTAGATGCTTGAGGATATATGTGTACAATGGACCCTACTCACCAAACACACACACACACACACACACACACACACACACACACACACACGAGCACCTTGTCATCCCAGAGGCAATGCAAAGCACACACAGTAACCTGAATGTCCATGTGGGTGACTAACCTGGTTCAGGCCCCAGGCAAACACATGTCTGTGTCTCTTGCTCAAAACAAAATATCACTGTGTCCCAAGACTTGGGACTATGTAATTAGCCTTAAGAACAGGCATAGCTTCAGTAAGCAGGCTGCTGGTGGGAAATGGCTGTCAACTCTTTTCTACCAGATGCCATCAAGGCCACAGATTCCTGCAGAATGAAGAATCTGGTTTCCCAGAAAGGTGGCATATTTACCTTCTGGCCTCTGTCCCTTCTGTAATTCTTGGTTCTACCAACAACACTGACGTCATGCTGGATTCACAGAACTGCGGCAGACGTAGGCAACTGTCCAGCTGTTTACAACATTACNCAGTCACAACCCAGAGGACCGNGAGCTTTCTACATATCTCAGACATCTGAGGTGATGTGACTCTTAACAACGGCAATCAGGAGGACCTTTATTTTTATAAAAATGTTTAAAAGACAGAGGAGTTGGAGCAGGGAGACAGGGAGGGGATGAAATGGTGTAAAGACAGTACCTGGGTATGAAATTGTCAAATTTTAAATTAAAAGTCTTTTAAAGAATCAACAATATATTCAAGTAAGTAATTTAGCTTTATTGAAAGAATTTTAAGTTAAACTTGATATTTTANTTATAATTTGACTTTTTATACTTTTGACTTCATTCTAATATGTTTAGAATATTTTAGGAAAAACATTTGAAAACATTCGTTTAAAATGTTTTTGATAACTTCAAATTTTTACTTCTATCACAGTATATTCAAATTTGGCACACATTTAATTTTTAACCCTTTTGGTACTTATTATCACTTGAATATAAATTACACTGAACAACGCAATTAGTGATTGCTCTGAAACGAAGGCAAGATAATAATCTTATGGAATAGACGTCATTTATAGCCTACCACTCTACCTATCCACCACGTATCAGCAGAATGCCCACCGTGCATAACAGTAACTACATTCCATTATCTTTCATNTTGTGTCAACTTCAAGTTGACAACTAACCTTTTTATACAGGTGAAATGGAACCCAACAAGCAGAGAACAGTTGTACACAATTTNTTTCTAAGATTCCATTTATATTAAGCTCAAAAGTCCATAGTTAGAAAGGGAAGACAAAGAGACTTTAGGAGGGGACATGAAGTCTTCTACATTAGGCTAGAACCTGCAGTCTTACATGGTGCATAGTATTTACAGTTGTAAAAGTCAATGCACGCCTTTAATCCCAGCACTCGGGAGACAGATGGATCTCTGTGAGTTTGAGTCCAGCCTGGTCTACAGAGCGAGTTCCAGGACAGCTAGGGCTACATAGAGAAACCCTGTCTTGAAAAACAAACAAAAAAGTCATCAAGCTGTACATGTAAGGCTCATGGACTTTTATTTATGTAACTGATTCTTCAGTTTAGGATAAGGAGAGTGCCTGAAGTCTTCCCAGCCCCTTCAGGTGATAAAAACTAGTACTCTTATCAGGGCAAGTGATGTCAACAGTGTGACCACCTTGAAGGAATCCAGCATCAGAATCTTCCTCAGCTGTTTGACCTGATGTCCCTGTGTCTTGATGACGTAGGCAGGTGCCTCTAGAGCAAGACTACCATTTCCTCTGGGCCACTTTATCTTTCTCNGTAGAATTTCAAGATCACTGCTGTGTCATTAAATGACTCCCTGGAGCTTCTTTGAAGCCAGGGGACAGTGTTGCAGCAGCCAGGGAAGGGATGACAGCTCTCTGAGGTGATTTCTGCAAGGTCACTCTGGCCTAGGCCTGGATAAGGAACTAAGTGGCATCCTGCTAGTAAAAGATCCATGCTGGCCCCTTATTCACTAGATGTAAAGATGCACCCGGAGAACTCNGAGGGGAGAAGCTGTATCTCCAGGTAAACTCATTGGAGACTGCTGAAAAGCAATCTCCCTCTGAAGTGATGTGAACACTACTCCTCCTTGCCGGAGCTAAAATTCCATCTGAACCTCTCCAATTTGAGAGAGTTCCTCATGTACACAACTGTCCACTGCTTGTTCGGTTCATCTCACCTGCAGAAAAAGGTTAGTTGGTTCATAGCCAGGCCATCCCTCATTAATGTTGCTTCCTTATAGTCCTTGAGCCAGGGCTGGCTGCATCATCTGTGGTCACTGAATACCCAGTGACATATATGTTATCAAAATTGGATCATCATAGAATTCAAGCCCATAATGAGCACGCTGCACCAAGAGCTATCCTTAGCACCACACAAGTGTGAGGAAGAGCCCATTACTCCTCAAAATGCTCACCACCAAACAGGAGGAGGGGAAAGGGNGGCCAGAGTTGGTAGCGTTTGTGACAGAAGCCCACANGTGCAGCCCCTGCACACCATCTGCTGAAGCTCATCACTCTACAAACAAAGAAATGGCAGCAGGAGGAGGCACATATTTGACTCTCAGCTCTGAACCAACCCTTNTATTCTGTTTGTGGATGCTACACTAGAAATCTGCCACTCTGCAAACCACAGCTCCTCTGACAGCTGGCTCCCCATTGGCTTCTGCCAATAGGGGACACCATGAGAGACTGCGAGGTAGGAGCTGGGTTCTTCTGCCGGCCGCTGTAATGCTCCTCACCTTGGCACTGGACTTGGTCCCAGCTCCCCATTTTCTCATCCCTCACCCCCAGCACCAGCTTCATTGTACTCCTTTCCCAGTGTCAGCCTCTGGGAAGAGACACCCCTAATGTCCGAGTCTCTGCTCTGAGCGGCCCTTCTCTATTAACCAGTGACTGTACCCCTGATGANGTCCCCTTTCCANGCTTCCTCCCTTTGTTCCTTCAGCTTCGAGGTTAGTGGCTGCTTCCCGTATCTGCATCTCTGGGTCACTGCCAGGCCCTCTCTTGCCTTTCATGTCTTACCTGCCTGTGTAATCAATACCCTCCCTTAAACTCTCTGTTCAAATAACCAGTGTGATGGTGTTCTGACNNGTACAGAAGACAAGTGTCCTGCCTTATCCCTCTGACCGCTGATGCTGGGATCCAGCCTTCATGATCCCAAATCTCAATTTTCTGTTCACTACACCCAACACATCTACTGTCCAACNTGATGAAAGAGAATACAGTGAGCTAGCAGTGTTTAAAGATAGCTGTCTAGATCCAAGCCTNGACTTCACCATTTATCAGCTATTATCTAAGACAAACCACTTTAAAAAAAAATCACTCTCTGCCTCAATTTCTCCATTTGTAAAATATCATTGGGAATGGAACCTATGTGGTACATGAAAATATACCACCCCCAAACCAGAAGGATAATGGAGCCGCCTATAAAAAGAACCAGATGCAGGACAGCCCTCTGCCCTCATGCACTCACCTAGAAGCAGGACACGGATTTACAAAGTACACACACACACACACACACACACACACACACCTCTGCACCCAGGAGATCACAGGATAACCACCAAAGATAACTTTGGACCCTTCTGGTCTTGAAGGTGACACCCTGGGAATCCACAATAAAAAGCTTCCCNAGCCCAACTCCACCTGTGAGTAATTGCCTGACTTTGCCCAGAGTCTCAAAGTCCTTTTCTTTAGATTGTCACTTTCCTAAAAGTCTCCTGGTTTTTGCTGAATATGCTGCATAAGTGGGACTCCATGGGTACCTCTTTGAGGACCACTCATGTATGCATGCNTATCTCTCACATACATAGGAAGTATACATGTNAATAAATATTTGTTTCTCTCTTAATAATTTGCCTTTTGTTATAGNGGTCCNTTCCAACTTGTAGACNACAGGAGCTATGTTACCCTTACACAACCACAGGATGCTGCACTACATGAACACANACCAGGTAGTTCAAACTGTACCTGGCATCACTGTCCTTAGCATCATTATTATCAGCAAGAAGCAATGCGGCATAGCTAAGAGGGCAGCTCTCAGCCACCGTCATTGGTTACAACCGAGTTTCTGCCCCTTACTCACTGTAGGAGTTCACCTATATGAACCTGACCTACCTGAGCCTCAGNGCACNNCCCCATNCCATAAGACATNTTGCAGGGTAGANGACTAAACATGACAAAGCACACAAAATGCTAGTGTGGTGCCTAACATAAAATGCTCAATACAAGGTATCTGCTATTGTTATTCATCTTTCTAAATCAGACAAGCCAGAAATCTCCTCCTCATATCTCTGGGACCTGCATGCGGTGAGTTTAGAGAAAGATTACCTCAAATGGCCTCTGTGGGGAAAAAATGGCTCTGTATTTTCAAGGCATTCCAAACAGTGTTGTGGGATATTTGTACACTGTGTGAAGATATATTGCTGTGATTGGTGTAATAAAAAACNGAACGGTCAGGGAAGAGGGGTATCCGTGATGGGTATGTAAAATGAATAAAAAGTTTCTTAATAAAAAACAAAACAAAACAAAACAAACTGAATGGCCAATTGCTAGGCAGGAGGTATAGGTGGGATTTCTGGGGAGAGGGAGGAAGAGGAGGAGGAATCTAGGCACGTGGAAGACGCCAGGAAACATGTAGAGGAGTCAGGAGGTACATGATGGAAGGGAGGTAACTCCACGTGATAGAACATAGATTAATATAAATAGGTTGATTTAGGTTATAGGAGCTGGTTAGGATCAAGCCTAAGCTATAGGCCAAGCTTCCATAATTAATAAGAAGTCTCTGTGTCATGTCATTATTTGGGAGCTGGCTGGCGGGACAGAAAAAGACTTGTTACAAAACAGCCATGGCTCACACTCTCAGATGACATACAAGAACTTCCAGCCAGACTGAGGGAAGCAGGGCTCCGAATGTTCCCTCTGTGCCACCCGTGGACTCGCTACCTCNGGGTCAAGTCAAGTTGTACTTATGGTCAACTTCCAAGAACGACTTCCGATAATCTGCAATATAATGTTGTGCAATTTAAATCCTGATGTCAAAAAACAAAGAAGTGAACCCATGAGGGGAAGGGGAGGAGTGAGCAAAGGTACTCTGCTATGATCCTGAGTGGGAACAGTTATTATTTTCAAATACCAAATAAATCTTGTTTCCCAGCAAGCACGTCAAAGAGGGAAATAAAATCACTTATGTAATTCTCCTTTTTGATTAAGGAAAAGTATTATTTTATTGAAAGAAAAAAATCCATGATACTGCATCAGAAAGTAATTAAATGGGACTTTAAATAAGGAATACTGAATAGCATGCTGGGCAATGACTTGAATTATAAGAACTCATTGTGTGGCTTCTTATTGCATACATTATTATTAAAAACAATAACCCCAACAATAACCCAACAGGGTTAGGCTGTTGCAGCCTGAGATTGCTAAGTCACCAGCATCCCCATGGAAGAGGGCAGCCACAGCTTACCCAGTAACTCCCCCGGCCAAAAAGGAAATAACACAATTTCCTCAAGACAGTTCCAAAAAGGATTTTTCCCCCTTTCAAAGAAAGACAAGAACATGGCTGAGAATGGGAAGATAACAAGTCTTAGAGATGACTGGCAGAGACCCACAGGTATGCATCAGACCATTTCCAAAGGCCTAGCAGTTCCAACTCGATGTCTTATCTAACTGCACAGGTTGGAACTGCCAGCTCAATCCATCCTTCTGGCATTTCCATCCGCTGCCCCACTGATCAAATCAGCATTCTTCCACAGTCAAGACCCTTCATTCTCATCCTGCAACAACACACCGGATTGTATCAAAAGAGCACATACAACTGACGATAGCCACGAAACAGCAAAAGGGAGCAAGGGATGAAAACTCCAGGCAGGGTGTGCTGTGCCTGCCTGGAATCTTAATACACAGAGGGTAGAAGTGGGAGGATCAGGAGTTTAAAGTCTTTCTCAGCTACACAACTAGTTCAAGGCCAGCCTGGGCTACACAAGACCCCACCTTAAAAGACCAAACAGAAAGAAAAGGCCAACCCAAAGGCCCAGACCCAAGGCAGGATAAACAGAAGGCAAGACTTAGGAGAGAGAGTTAGAGCACATGAGTTATGGTTCATCACCTTCACCATCTGTAAGATCATTTGCCTCTTGAAAATGTCATTTTGTTTTTCTGGGAAATTGGATATGCCACTGTACAGTGTGTCAGCTTTGCAGTGTGTAGCATTGCTTGAGAAGAACAACTTCGGGGCTAGCTTTATTTCTGCTCATGGTTTCAGCCCAAGGGTAGTGGACGCCATTACTTTGAGCCTTGAAATGAGGCAAAATGTCATGGTGGCAGAGAGAGCTGCCCACCTTGTGGAAGACAGGAAGCAGAGGAGGAAGAAGGCAGCAGGGAAAGACTACCTTTTCAATCTGCTAGTTACTTACTGCTACTGGCCAGGGCCCCATGCCCTAACAGTCCACTCAGCTGTTGGATTAACTGATGAGTTCATCAGTGGATTAACTTACACATGATCCAATCACTTATCAAGGCTCCACCTTTGAACACTGCTGTCTCGAGGACTCGGTCTTTAGTACAAAGGGATCCAGAGAACATTTATATACAAGCCACAACCTCATCTGACACTTGCCAGAAGGAATTACTGGAACTATGTCAGTAAAACCCTCCAGGCAGAGTATGACACATAGCAAGTGTTCAGAGGATGTTAGTTTTGAGGGTCTAGACACAAGAAATGATATGATGGTGACAGCTATCTATAAAGATGACACCACATTCACCAGGGAGAGATGGTGCTACAGGGAGAGAATCCCAGAGCCTCCATGGCTGAACATGCCAGGTATAATTCTCCTTCACACAACATGTACATCAAGCATTGGCAGGGACTAGGTTCATACNGTCACTTAGGGTCACANGCTGAGTTGGCTNNTCTTCTACGTNAGCTTCCAGGATCACAGTGGGGGCAGCAAATCGGACTCTCAGACATTCTGTCCAAATGTGTCACCTTCCCTCACAAGCTTGGGACCAGTGGCCAGCNAAAGACTGCATAGACTAGCTGCCAAATCAAGTATCTGGGGCATGGCTATGCCTACCCTGTTTGCATCAGTGTCTGCTTCTGCCCTTCCATAGCCAAGCTGAGTTCTTGTCACCGAGTCCTTCAAGAAAGTTTGACTACCTTTTCTCTTTGGAGCTGGTGGCCCCTGTCTATTATCTTTCCCTCTAACTGCTTCTTGTCTAAGCATAGGAAGACCCAGGAGGAGCTGGGATAAATGTATTTCTAGGAAAGAGGAACACGGAGCAGAGGCCTCCTGGAGTTCAGGCCCTGGTAGGCTAGGCCTCTGTCCTTGTCTCTGCCTCCTGCTGGTTTGGCCTGGGAGAAACACAACTCCAATCCTAATGATCCCAAATGAGAAAACTCAAGCCTAAACTGATTCCCACGGAGATCAAAGGCCAACTGCTCAGGGAGAAGTAGCCCTGAAGAAGCCCTAGTTAAGAACCCACTGGTCACGTGAGCAGGGCAGCAGTGCCCGGGTGCGATGGAGATAGCAGTCCTTCTGCCAACTTTGTTCTAACGCCCAGGGCAAAGGGCTGCCGCCAGGAAAGTGGTAAAAACAGTGTTTCACCAAGGCCCCAGCCAGGTGACTGGGTCCATGACATTTTTTTCCTTTAGANCAGTGCTACAGACTCCTGGGACCCCTCTCATGGCTTTCCATATGAAGATCAAGGCTAAACTTGGTTTTGATCCCAGCTCCCTCTGTATTTAATCATTCACCATCTCTGAGCCTCAATGTCCTCTCACCTTGTGGGGCTGATGGCATCTGAGCTCAGTATCTCTATGCCATACACAGTGTGTGGTCCAGAGTGAGGCATCAGAAAGAGTAAGCACTTACTTACATGTCAGTCTAAGATCAGCATCCTCCTGCCCCTCTGCCCATCCTAACGGAAGGATGACCAGTAACTGAAGGACCTGGTATGCTTAGCATGTGCTCAGCAGACTTTCAAATCCTTCACTTCTTAACCAACGTATATATCCGTGCAGTCGTCCCAAGTCAGGATGGAGANGGAATCACATCCCAGGCACTGGCAGGGCAGAAATTCNGCCCTGGTCACTCTTCTCAAGGTTACCCCCACTCCTGATCAGCAGTGAGCACAACAGCAACCTGTGACAGCCTGTCCAGCCCAAAGCAAAATAGTCCCCTGGTACAAAAAATATGTCTGCTCCAAACTTAGCAAAACAATCATGGATAGAGGCCTCTGGGGCAAGGGAAAAATAAGTTAATAATAGAGCTTTGGCAACCAGTGTCCGTCTGTGCCTCTGATCCATCATCCAACAGGCTCTGTGTGTCCTCGCGTGTCAGGGGGGACTCCCTGGGACCTAACAGGAGCACACTTGGGAACTGTTAATCTAATAGAGCAAGGTTTGAGCTCATGGGTTTGTGGGTGTTTTACAATTAACTGCCCCAACCATGTGTAGCAATGGCTCATTTATCCAGCTGGATCTGGGAACTGGGAGTATGCTAAATAAATTGCTTTAACAACTAACAGGACTATGATGAATTACTCTCAGCATCAAAACATTAGCATTCACCACTTCACTGGGAATTCTAAGGCATACCACATGCTTTCTGGCCTCATTAAACAAAGCATGCTAGAAAACATTTCATCACCTTCCCAGCTCAGGACCACCACTATAAACATCAACCACTACCCTGGGTGTTAAGACAATGACATTAATTGAGTTAGCAAGATATGGAGACATTTTGTCTGTAACTGAGTGANCACAGAATTTATAAGTTCTATCGGATTCTTGCAGCATTTCTGATTTTCTTCACTATCGGCAGTCTACTTCCTACCGCTGAGTTTGTCTGCCTCAAATTCCTTCTATTTGGCTCTCTTTAACTGTAATGATTCATCTTTTGTCAATTTGACTGGATTAAGGATCACCTAGGAAACCAAAGCACACTTCTGGGTCTGTCTGTGAGGGTGTTCTCAGAGGATTAACTGGAGTGGGAGACCCACTCTGAATGCAGGAGGCACCTTCCCGTGAGCTGGGGGTAGATACAATAAAAAGGAAAAAGCAAGGAGCTGCAAGGTTTCCCCTCTGCTTCTTGGCCTTCCAAAATGTGAGCAGCCTCAGCCTCATGCTCCTGCTGCAATGAACTAATCCTTCCCAGCTAAAATGGATGAACCCCCTGAAACAGTGAGCCAAGAGAGAGAGACACTGTCCCACTCTTACAGTTGCTTCTATCAGCCATTTTCTCACAGCAGTAAGAAAAGTAACTAACACACTAAGCTGAGAACTCAGGAGGCAAATTAATCTTGTTAGAAATCCATGCACACAGAACGAAAATAAGCTCTGGGTGGAAGGACNCCACAGAGTAGGGGAACATTAATACAAGGTCTTGTGCCATCTGACTCAGATAATAGAAGGCTGTTATAAGAAGGATAAAAGGAATGAATATTTATTAGTACTAATTACTAGTATTACAAGATGCCAGGCAGTATTCTGCACTTTGCATAGACAAACTAGTTTTTCCCACAACAGGCCACAGAGAGATTCTATTATAATCATGTTGCAGGTACACAATGAGGCATACGGAAGTCAAGGTTGACCAGATGGATCTGGCATGGAAAATCAGGCTGTAGAGAAATGACATGTAGCAGTGTGGAAACAGGCATGGTTCCTGCAGGAAGCACAAGAATGTAGGTGTGTAAGGTATATAAAAACTGGCATGAAGCTACTTAGCACAGAGTACCCTCTTTGGGGTGGCAGCAGGGAGAGAGGAGAGGTGGGTATTCCTTAGTATTGTGCCTTGATGGCTCAGGGTCCCTGATGTAGCTCTTATTCTATGGAACAGCGGGCTCACCAGGGAAATGGTGAATGGAGTAGAGCAGGCTGAGTTCTGAGGAGGCCAGTATTTCCCTGTCCCATCAGACCCATTGAGAACAGAACCAAGAATGGGGACAGACCTGTCTGCTGCCAGCCAAATCAGCCTGCCAGAGTGTTCCATAATGTTCCACAGCTCTGGCTTAGCTGAGAAAGTAGGAGATAGATTCCAGCAGAACTTAGATGAAATCCAACCAGTAGATTAATATTTATTAGCATGCCCATGCACACACAGAATCACACAAGCTGGCATGGTGGTGTCACACACAGAATCACACAAGCAGGCATGGTGGTGTCACACACAGAATCACACAAGCAGGCATGATGGTGTCACGGCCAGAGGAAACATATTATCTCCATTGCTTCTTCTTAGGATGAGGGAAACCTTTCCCACAGGCCCCAAGCAAGCCCCTCTCATGGCCTCTTTGGGGTCATGTGTACCTTCCCCAGGTCATCATGGGCTGAAGTTCTTTAGTAACTGGACCCAACTCTGAGTTCATGTTGGGGACCAGTCTCCCTTAAGATGCCTGGCTGGGGAGGAGGAAAGGCACCAGAGTAAGCTGACAGTCTGTTGCACAGACAACCAGAAACGGCTGCTGTAAATGCAACTAACGTCCATGGGACACGAAGGTGAAAACCACAGACTATTCTCAACCCATAACTGAAGGGAATAGGCATAATACACAAATTGTACCAAATACAGTGTTCTCCTTCAGAATTCAGGATAGTCTCTAAAGCAACTCTACTCTACTAAACCAACTCAACTCCTGAAGAGACTCCATGTTTTGAAAACACAGATATTACTTAATTATATATCATAATCAGCTTGGCACCCCTTAGAGGAGAATGCTTCATTTAGAGGCTTTAATACAATAAAGGGATTAAAATCCAAGGCTACTTTCACAAACATCTCTCTAAATGACTTAGGATAATGCTCCACAGGCAAGCAGAAAACACGAGGTAAAATATGTTTGGGTGAAGTCACTTGTGCTGGGGCTCTGCTGATAAGATCCGTAGAAATACAATCAGAGACATGGACTCATCGGGTAAGCATACACTGCCATGTTTAGCTCTATAAATCTCAGCTTAGAGGTCAAGTAAAGACTGACAGGCTCTTTTGAAAACCCTTCTATTTACAGACCAGTGAAATGAGAATTAGCAAGATTCTGTATAATTTCTAATCGGGATTAATTCACTAATCCTCTCAAAGAACAAAGCAGAAGTTAAGTACACTGTGAGATTGAACTGTCTGCTGGACAGGCTGATTATTAATTCTGTTCATAACATATTCATCCAAATAATACTCTCTGCTCCAGGCAGTTAAGTTTGGGGTGTGCTAGACTTAGGGACATACTTTCAAAGGACAGAGAAGGGTAAGAATAGTCAGCGGGGAGAGTTTGGGGGTGGGGTGGATGACTAATCAAGGGATCAGAGTCAACATCACCAATCACGTAGATACCATGTTCCCTTGATATACGACACAACGAGAAGCCACCTTGGTGGAGGTCTTACAAGTCCACTAATAACAGTCTCAGGGCCATCTGGCCAAGAGTTAAGACTTCTCAGTCTCCTGAGAAAACAAGAGAAGATAAGAAACTGTCACAGTTCTCAATGGATCCTGAGACTCAGGGAGAGAGACGCTGAGCACTAACTAGAATGGCTCCTGAAACAGGGGGAAAACTTTAGTGAAAAGTGTGTTGAAAGCTGAACACAGCGGAGTTTAGTGTCAACCTAAGAAAGAGAAAGGCGTGTGGGAAAAGTTAAAGCAAAATTTATTCATGAACTGAAAGCAACCTAACATCGAGTTTACTTCTGGGCCTTTCCAAAAATACAGCAATGACTCATGTTTAGGTCTTGTCTTAAAAGTTTGGGAAAGGATTTTGGTGGGGGGAGGGTAGGCAGGGCTCATTGTTGACAGGAGACTCAGGAATGAATTACTTAATGTGTACAAAAGCAGAGACTGGGATTGACTAAGGTCAACCACCAATGAGCAGTCATGTGGCAGTGAAGAAAACAGGAAGCCACAATCTGGAAGGTGGGACTCTTCTTAGTGACAAGATCAAGTTATAAATCCCTAGCAGGCAGAAACTACTCCTTCCTCACATTGACAACTTCGAAGCATGGCATGCCGGAGATGCTTGACAATAAGTCTGTTTACTTCACTTAAGAGATTGCAATGTCAAGGCCTAACATATCTTAGAAGGCCTTAGCTAAAGAGTTAGTGGTTTAAGGTAACTTCAGTTCACAAAGGCCATCTCCCTATAACCAACAGTAGGCTGTGTCCTACCAGTATCTCTTGGTCCATGATCATTATGACCACAATCTCATACCTTCTTTTTGTCTTACTTGAAGCAACTAAAAGGAAGTCAGCAAGGTCACATTTGTAAAAGCCATTAAGAAAGTAGACTGCATAGAGTTTAGACCAGTGGTTCTCAACTTGTGGGTCTTGATCCCTTTGAGCGAGGGTGGGGTGGGGGTGTGGGGTGGGGAGGGGTGGGTGTCGAACGACCCTTTCACTGGAGTCACCCAAGACCATTGGAAATATCAGATATTTACATTATGATTCAGAACAGTAGCAAAAATGAATTATGAAGTAGCAACGAAAACAATTTTATGGTTGGGGGTCACCACAACATGAAGAACTGACGAGTTGCAGCTCAGGAAGGTTGAGAACCACTGCTGTAGACAAAGGATCTAAACAGGCTTGCAGCACATGGCCTAGTACCTTCTAGTTGATCATATGTTCCTTGGCAGCTTTGGGAATCCAAAGCTAATCTAGAAAGACTCCCTGGGGATCTTGGTCTAGAAACAAACAAACAAAAACTCCAAAACCAAAACCAGGGGAGGCCTGATTTTAGAGGAAGGTGCATCATGAGGAGCAGACAATAACTTTCTGGGTTCTGGTTTGGTAGATCTCTGCATCTGCCTTTGCAACAAGCTGCATCCAGCACATGCTGCCTATGTCTAAACGACCCTTGCGGTGGGTTCATGGACTGTGTGGTGTGCCTACAGAGGTTAGTAAGGGAAAACCCCAGACCTCCTTTTATTAACACCAAAATACATCTTTTGTAGGAATGATTGGAAACACGCTAGAAGGTGCACAAGGAAAATTTCTGGAAATTTTCTATGTCTGAAAATATTCTATGCCTTAATTTGGAGTGATGGTTTATGGGTGACACAAATAACATTGAACAGCTAAGTCCATTTAATGTGAAAAGTATAGTAATGGCAACATTTGAAATTGACATGTTAAGATTCAGTAATGGATGTCATCCTCATGGTTTGGATTTTCTTCACCTANTAATGTATCTCAAGACCAGATGATGTTTCGTGGTTTGGGTGGCTTTATCATACTTGTGCCATTTATTGAATTTGTGGGTAGGGATAACAGCCAAGCTTCTCCTCTTTTAGGCACCAACTGCTACTGACCAGCGCCACCCCAGTCTAACTTTACTACACTAATGTAGACTTTTAGAAGAGCAACATATGTCTGGTATCTAGTGGGTGCTGTTTCAGTTCTTTGGTCTTGGGTATATGGAAAGAATGGTGAGGGCTGGACCCACAATGAGGACAACAGAGCTCCTGACTGCTTCCCTCACATACCTTCATGGACTGGAGCCCCGGGAAGAAATTTATCAAGTGCCCTGGCTGTGATGCTACTTGGGAAGATGAGCTAGCGTTGAACTATTATATGGTAACCCAGAGACAGGCCAGATCCCAGGACAATTAAAGCCAAAGTACCAGGCAGAAGATAAGCCAGGAGCCAGGCAGAGTGCAGCACAGCATTAAGGCACATATTCCAGCATTGGACCTACCAGGATTTGAATCCAGGAAACACATACACACACACACACACACCAACCCGACATACACACTGGCAATACAACCTTGAACAAGTCCTTTACCTGACTGGACCTCAAGGTCAGCTCATGGGGTTCACAGGCACACCGAGCTCATGGAGGTGTTGTAAGAGGCAAGCTGATGGACATGTATTAAGCTCTAAAAGGGTCTGGCACTTAGTCCCATTTGATCGGGAGCTATTATTTTCCTTTCTGAAATGCCACTTTTGTTTATCCAAGTTCCATTCGTTCCTTCCAGAGCCGCACACAGGCCTCCTGAATAAACAGGAGGTGTTTCCCGAAGAGGCACTGCTTTGAAGCAATTCACCGCTAAGAAGAGACACTCAGCTATCATCAGCCACAATTTCAATAAACGGCAAGAGCGTGATGAAGACGTTGAAAACAATCGCAGGCCACTTTAAGACTGAAACCATCATATTGTAAGAATAACAACCCTAAGTGGCAGGTGTTTAGAATAAATCATAGCAGCTTCAGTTTCAGGTGTCACCATTATTAGTAGTTAACATTTAGGTGGAATTTACACAGTTCTTAAGTGATTTAATAGGCTTTGAATGTTCCACTCATAGGGCTATCACCACAATTAAGAAATAAAATATGTTTGCTGGCTGCGGTGGTATACACAAATAATTTCACTCAGAGGGTGGAGACAGAAGGACTGTCACAAGTTCAGGGCCAGCCTGGGCTACATAATGGGTGTCTTAGGTAGTTAGGGTTTCTATTGCTGTGAAGAGACGCCATGACCACACCAACTCTTACAAAGAAAACATTGAATTGTTGTGGCTTACTTAAAGTTCAGAGATTCAGTTCATTATCATCATGGCGGGGTGCAGGCAGACTGGTGCTGGAGAAGTAACTAGGAATCCTGCATCTTGCAGGCAACAGGAAGTGGTGTGTCTCACTGGGTGGTATCTTGAGCATATGAGACCCCAAAACCTACCCCTATAGTGACACACTTCTTCCAACAAGGCCATGCTCACTCCAACAAAGCCATACCTCCTAGAAGTGCCACTCCCTATGAAATTATGGGGGCCAATTACATTCAAACTGCCACATTCCACTCCCTAGCCCCCACATACTTGTAACAATATCATAATGCAAAATGCATTTAGTCCAGCTTCAAAAGTCTGTATAGTCTGTGGCAGACTCAACAATGTTTAAAAGTCTGAAGTTCAAAGTCTCTTCTGTGATTCATGCAATTTCTTAGCTGTAATCCCTTATAAAATCAAAATAAAAAAGATATCACATACTTTCAACATATAATGGCATAGGATACAGTTCCATTCCAAAATGCAGGGAAGGGAGCATAGTGAGGAAATACTGGACCAAAGCAAGACCAAAAACCAGCTAGGCAAACTCTGCATCCATATCTCCATGTCTGATGTCAAATGCTCTTTGGATCTCCAACTCTTTTCAGCTCTATTGCCTGCAACACACTTCTTTCTCTTGGACTGGTTCCTCTTCTTGTTAGCAGCTCTCCGGGGCAGCATCCCACGACTCTGGCATCTCTAACATCTTGGGGTCTTCAAGGCAATCCAGGCTTCAACTTCACAGCTTCACGCAATTGCCTCCCCAGGCCTCCATTCAGGGACACTCCTGACACATGCCTGGCCTCAGAGACTTTCCTTAGGCATGAAGGCAAATTCCATAACCTGTTTCTTCTATCCTTAACTCTAAAGCTAGAACCATGTGGCCGAAGATGCCAAGTTCTGCTGCTTTCTGGGGCTGGAACATGGCCTGCTAGTTCAATTACATCTTCACCAACTTTCTGGTTTTGATTGTTACTTTCACTGCCTAAGCCTAGCTGTCCTTGAACTTGCTCTGTAGACCAGGATGATCAGGCTTGGCCTCAAACTCAAAGATGCTCCAGCCTCTGCCTTCCGAGTGCTGGGATTAAAGATGTACACCACTCCCTTTAACCATTTCTTAATCCGTTTATCTCCTTGAACACAGAACTTAACTCCATTACACTTCCTGTTGCCTTCTGATCAAGATGTAGCCAGCACCATGTCTGCCTGCACGCCACTGTGCTCCCCACCAAGATGATAATGGACTGAACCTCTGAAGCTGTAAGCTGCCACCCCAATTAAATGTTTTCCTTTATAAGAGTTGTCATGGTCATAGTGTCTCTTCACAGCAACAGAAAATCTAACTAAGACAGTGAGGCATTATCTCCAAAGCCAAAAATAAACACAGAAAGTAAATAAAACATTCCCATTCCCTGGCACATTTCCTCATGTCTTTCCTTCAGTCTGTCCTACTCATCCTCACCAAAGCAGCTCTATCACCACACAGTCCTGTTTTCTATTCCTGAACCTCACAGAAACAGTATGTTTAGAAGACAATCTTTCTCTTGGATTGGAGATATATATATATATATCCAATCGGTATTTTACCAGTGGGTGTCGGGTCCCCTGGAACTGGAGTTACAGACAGTTTTAAGCTGCCATGTGGGTGCTGGGAATTGAACCTGGGCCCTCTGGAAGAGCAGCCAGTGCTCTTAACTTCTGAGCCATCTCTCCAGCCCCATCTTGGATTGTTTTAATGCGATGGTTTTTGAGGTTTAATTGCATATGTGGGTATTTTCCACCACTGACTATTTCTCCATTTTCCCACTTCCTACCTCTGTTTGTTTAGTTACTCCCTACTCATCCCTTGGGTTGGTTCTAATCTGGGACTAAGGTGCCGGAAACATTCTCCAGTCTTGATGTACACGTGTCTTCATTCCTCTTGCATAAATTAGCTGAGCCAATGCTATACATGCTTAACTATACAAATTGCCAAGGGTTCCCTAAGATGATTGCATTACTTTACAGTCCCAACAGAACTGCAGGGTGTTTTCTGCTTCTATACCCTTGCTAGCATTTGGTGTGGCCAGTCTTTCTGGCTTTAAATCCTTTAGCGGCTGTGCGTGATACCGCATTGTGGTCAAAACATATACTTCTCTCAATGATAGATGATGCCAATCTGCTAAGCAGCCATTTGTATACCAAGTGTCTGCTCGAGTCTTTCACTCTTATATTCTTTCGAGAATCTTTTCCTATTTTACTAAATAGGAGAATCTTTTCCTATTTTATTAAAGTAAAAAAATATTTTACTTTAAAATTGTATAGATAGATACATAGATATTATAAATGTTTCTTTCCAATCTGTTCAGTGCCTATTTTTTAACTGCCAAGTTTAAAAGTTTTAAACTTATTATTTATTTTATGTGTACTGATGTCTTGTCTACATATATATCTGTGCACCACATTCCTGAACTAAATAAAGATGGTTGTGAGCTGCCATGTGGGTACTGGGATTAGAACCCGGGTCCTCTGGAAGAACAGCCAGTGCTCCTAGCTGCTAAGCCATCTCTCCAGGCTCCCTATTTATTTTCTTCACAGCATCTCTCATGAGTGGAAATATCAGATGGTGACAAATTCCTGTTGATCACTCTTTGCTTGATGGTGTTTTGTGCCCTTAATTCCTTACTAATTCAGGATCTTTAGGACAGTATTAATATCCTAGAGAAGTTTTTGGTTTAGCTTTTACATCATGTCAGCGATGCATCTCAAGTTGCCTTTGATACTCAGAGTAAGGGAGGGATCAAGGTTTGTTTTACTTACAGATACACATCTATTTCCCCCACCACCTTCTGATAAAAACTCTTTGCTACTGAATTGACTTCATGTCTTCATCAAAAATCAATTACATATGTAAGGGGCTATTTCTAGACTCTCCACTCTGTTTCATTGATCCATTTGTGTCTTTGTAAGAGCATCACACTATCTTTTATTTCTGTAGGTTCCCAGTAAATCTTCATTAGATTGCGTGGGTACTCTGATTTTGTTCTTTTTTTTTTTAATAGTGTTTTGCAATTTTTAAAAGATCCTTTTTTTCAGAGAAAATTTAGACTCTCTCAGTCAATTTCTTCCTATTAGCCTGCCAGGGTTGTAAAAGGTTCGATGGGTGTCTTGATCCATTGAGGGGAAATGCACAAGGCTCTCTCTGCTTATACTAATGGCAGCACTTGCCAAGCTCTGTGGGGCTTGTGCTCAGCCTGGCCCTTTGCCTATCTTTACAATGACCCAGTTTCACACCACAAATGGAGGACACCCTGTTCAGAAAGACAGAACAGAAGCTGTCCAAGTATATATACAAGTAATAACCATGGAAGCTACGCTTTCCCCAGAAGGAGCTGAACATAAATCTTAGTGTTTTTCACCAGGGTTTTGAAGCTGGCGCGGAGCCAGCAGGGAAGGACTCCATGCCAGAGATAGCTGGGAGAATTAAGGATCACCAGTCTGTATAACAATGGAGGGAAGACGTGACGGCTTGTCTGAAATACTTGAAGTAGAATGTCATGAAAAACTCTGGAGCAGGAAATTGCAAGGGGGCAATGTTGATGGTGTAAAATGAGAGAGAAAAAAATATATCAACAGAGAGCACCCACAAAACTAGTAGTGAAGTGCACAGACTGTGGGAAGAGGGCTCCTAAATTCTAATCTATGTGTCACCTCTAGCTGCTTGACCTTGGGCAAGTCCCATAATCTCTCCATGTATCCATTCTTTCCTTTGTGAAATAGGGATACATGGCATATGGGATGAATGGCTGTAGTTATAAAGGGCTCACATCAGTGTCAGGTACATAGCAGGAGTTCTAAATAGATAGGTCAAAGTTTAGAAATAGTATACAAATCTTCTAAGTTTTGTTCTACAACTGTCCTAAAATGTCTGAAGTGCCATCTATTGAGAGAGTGGCAGGAAAGACAGCCAGCTGGACTCCATCCCTCTCCACCTCTCTCCTGTCTTCAGTTCTAAGGTACAAAGATTCTAAATCAACTCCCTTGAAATTTAGGAACACAGTAAGAGGAAAGGTGGCCATCTTCCCTCTTCCTGTCAATATTCTCTCTTTATTCTACTAATATACCCCTGCACCACTGTGCAGAAGCAACAGGCTTTAATGGTGGAAGAGACTGAAATCAGTGTGTGCCTTTAGTCACACAGCTCGACAGAAAGAGAAAGACACCAAGCAGAGGGTTTCTGATCAGTTTGCTAACAACAGGAGTCAGCTGCCTCTGCTGTCTGAGGGCCAAGAGGCTCTCCGACTCTTGTGGAGATCTATCAAAGAACACGGTGAATGGCCAATGTCTTCTTCCCACCTCAAAGAGAGTGGGTATTGCTCTCATCCCCACACTGGTATTTCTTCTCTGGCTCTCCACTTCATCAACTTCCATTTGTCTGAACTGTCATGCCCCTCAAGTACTTATTGTCAAGTAGCAAGCAAACACAAGGCCCCAACAAGTCATTGGCATATCCTTGCACCCTGCTCTGGGTTTTATTATCTCCTCTAACCCATGAACCTCTAGAGCTCCTCCAAGCTCATTTCGTATTCATGCCAGGCTGAGGCTGCAAGCCTTCAGAGCATGCTGTTTCTGTCTTTCCCCTGTCCATGTAAGGGGCTGTTTCGGGACTCTCCCTTCTCTATTCCTCTAACTACCTTCTATCACATTGCTCCACTTGAAAATGAGCTGCTTAATTAACTTCTCAGGCCTTCCCAGTCTTTCTGGTCATTAAAATGTGCATGCTACAGACAAGGCGGCTATATCTGTAGTGGTGGCAGCAGTTAGAGCCCACACTTGCCCCCTTCACAGAGGAGGATCTTCCCAGCAGTAACAGGTGTCTGTTACTATGAGCCCTGCTGGCCCTGCCATCCTTTCACATAGGAGAAAAGTCCCTTGAGGTCAGAAGTGAGGAACACATAGAGAACCCAGAGATCAAGCACTAGCCTTGAGCCACAAGCCTCCATTGTCAGTATGTGACCAAAGCATTAGCTTCATCTTCCTCAGCCTCTTTCTTCCTCTGGAAGAGGAACCACATGGTAAAAGAGTGGTGGTAATGATCACCTGTGCATCAACTTTGGACACACCAAACAAATGCCACCGGCAGACAAATGTGCACACAATGCTTTGTAACCCAGAAATACACTAAACAAACACAAAGCTTGATCCATGCAGCTGCTCCCTGGCTATGACNGACAAAGAAACTAACAACAAGGCATGCTCCAAAATAACCCAGCTCTGCACTGTCACAGACGACATCCTCAGCGATTTTACATTACTAGATGCTAAAAGAAACCTCTTAAGTCAGTATGGTTACTGCTGAATACTGCTGCTGGAGGTGTCTACATAAAGTAGGGTTAAGGGAAAGGTGTGGCATCAGAAGGCAGGAGGCCCAGGGCCAGTCTCAATGATATTCTTTATCTGTTGTGGGATTCTAGTCTCATTGCTAAGTCTGTCAGTGTCTCCGGTTCCTGGGATGTCCCCACCGAATAGGTTTTCTGTGACAAGAAATAAAGTCATGCATAAAAAAAATAGTATGTGCCACTAATCCAATAGACAATATGATGATGATCTCCCCGATTCCCCCACAAAGCACCTTTTCCTAATGTGCCAAGTCAGGCCAACAACTGTACAAGTATGAATTTGAATAAGCATTATCTCATTTTAAAAGAGAAGCTTAACCAAGGAAGAGCTCTGATTTCGACCTCTAGAGTCCAGAAGCAGAGGCTCACTCAAGCACAAAATTCACACTGTTCATGCAGCTACTGCCCTGACTACTACTGGCTAGTCTTGTCACCTATCTTGACTGCCAGTGACATGCTAAGCACTGTCCTCTGACTAGCCCTGTAACTCAAATGCAAAGGGCCATAAATAGGTCCCAGGCAAGCAGAACACGTTGTCCCCCAATCTCCGCACAGCCAACAGTAGAACTTTGATGAGCTCCGTTGGCGAAAGAATCATTAATCCATGTTCAGCTTCTCCCGGATGGTGTAATACTGTTATTCCACTACGATGATGTACCTGTGTTTACCTTTCAGTTTTAATTTCATCCCAGCAGGAAGGCCCATTAGTTGCTGTTGAGAAAGTTTCCTCATTAACTGGTGTGAAATGTTCTATCCTGGACTCACAGGTCCACGAGGCCACTAATGGAGCCTGAAACCATCCACTCCTGCCCAGCTCTGATCCAAAGGGACAGATATGGAAATGCTTCCGCCACTGAGCAAGTGCGGTCCTCGGTCTTCGCCTATGTGACTGTGGTGGTTTGAAGGAGAACAGCCCCCACCGGTTCATATGTTTGAATACTTGGTCTCCAGTTGGTGGACCTGTGTGGGTGTGTGGCCTTGTTGGAGAAGGTGTGTCACTGGAGGTGGGCTTTGAGATTTCAAAAACCCATGTCATTCCCAGTGAGTTCTTTTTCTCTACTTCATGCTTGTGAGAAAGATGTAAGGTCTCAGCTCCTGCTCCAGCACCATGCCTGCCTGCCTGCTGCCATGCTCCCTGCCATGATGGTCATAGACCCACACTCTGAAAACGTAACACCCCAATAAACTTTATTTCTTTTATAAGTTGCCTTGGTTATAGTGTTTTGTTCCAGCAAGAGAAGAGTAAGGCAGGTCCATCCTCCAAGAGCTGAAATCCTCCTCTAAGGAAGAAGTCACTACCAGGATTGGATAAGGACATATCTCATTGTATTCCTTCAACTGGCTACAAATAGCAAAGCTTTATATCACTAACTGAAATTCAAGTTAAAAACACGTATCTTTGCATCTCAACCTCATGAAGTAGGCCACTGTTAAACTGAGCATGGGTCTCACACCAAGAACTGCATTTTCCTCATCACAGCTGCACACTTGGCCATCACCATTGGCATAGACAAAACACAATCTGGAGGCATGGAAGAGGGGAGTACAGTGAAGTAGACTAGGTCAAGGTCTGGCCTTTCCACTCTTTAGTTGAGTTCTGAGCATCCCTGAATTTCAATATTCTGCAAGAGAGCAATCACACTGAATGGAATTGGTTACTGCCTGCCAGAGTAACAGCCCGTGTCTGCTCACCAAGACAAACACATTTACTACCGTGTACCATCCACAGACACAAAGCACATAGTTACATCCACTAAGTATGCACGAGTCATTAAAAACACCAGGAACAGCAGGAATACAACAACAGGAATACCAGTAAGATATTTGTGGAACCTGTATGAAAATTAAATGAAATAATACATCTGAGTCGGGTGTGGTGGGAAAAGAATAATAATAATAATACATCTGTAAGTTTTTTTTTTTTTTAAAGAACCAGCTGCTCTATAAATACACTGTCAGTGTGATTCTGCAGGTGAGCAGACAGCCACGCAGAGCAAGAGGCTCCAGCTGTGAACTCTCTGTTAATTGCAATTTGAACTCTTCTACCCAGTTCTCTTAGGCAAACAGGAGCTAACAAAAAAAAGCTTTCTCTCAGAATAAGGTTGTGGTTGAATGGATGGGTGGGAACTAAATGGGAGAACCATGCCATAGCCTCAGCAACTGGAGAAGTGTATACATGACTGAGGGCTCTGAACACACCGCTTGTGGGGTGTGTGTGTGTGTGTGTGTGTGTGTGTGTGTGTATGTGTGTGTGTATGTGTGTG
>LZPO01027423.1:356327-375675 GCA_001675575.1 Neotoma lepida | reverse complement strand
TATGTGTGTGTGTGTCCACCTTTCGAGGTTTTGTTTTGTTTTAAGACAGGGTCTCTCACTGGCATGGAACTCACCAAGTAGGCTCCTCTGGCTGGCCAGTGAGCCCCAGGAATCTGTCCGCATTTCTCCCCAGCTCTGAAATTATGAATGTATGTCACCACACTCAACTTTTAAAAAAACAAACAAATAAAAATGGGTTCTGCAGATCACTTGCAAGGAAAGCACTTTATCAACGGCACCACCTTCCCAGCCCCCTAAACACATCTTTATTGTGCATTTCGAGTTGATATTTTTGTTTCTGTTTTGTTTTGATATTTTCATCTGACAGGCTATTTTTTGTGTGTGTCATTTCTTCGATTTCTTTCTCCTATCCATAAATACCTATTTGAACTGAGTTTGGGTTAAATACAGTAAGAAAGCTTTAATCACATGATTAAAGACCATGATTCCTGAAGATAAGGGCAGCCCCTAAAAGGGGCCCGAGTGGGGACGTAGACTGGCAGCAGCCAGAGTTGTGTTCTAAGGGTCACTCTTACACTATTAGCCTTGAATTAAGCATGCTGTTCCTAACGTATCCTGCACACTTGGTGGATTTAACAATCTACTTTGTGTCTGTGGATGGTACACGCTAATAAACGTGTTTGTCTCAGTGATCGGGCACGGGCTATTACTGTGGTAGGCAAACTCCTAACAGGACTGTCACTAAGCCCTCCCATCACTGTGTGAACANGCTGCCCCTCCCACCAAGAGGAGGGATTGATTCTCTTCCCTATGAATCTGGGCAGTAGAAATGATGCCTGTTCTGAGACTTTGAAGCCAGGTGTGTCTNAAGAGAATGAACGANTTCAGCTTCTTTCCCCNGGAAGNTGGCCTCTACATAGGATGCTCAGCTACTGCCNTGNTGAAAAAGCTCAANCTAGATGCAGAACTGGTCACAATGAGCTTGCATGCCTGTGACNAGAGCAAGACCCTATCCAAACCAGCCAGNGGCCAAGAGAAGCCAAATATAANCTTATATGATAGTATGGGGAGAAGAAGCACCCAGCCATGCATCNNCCAAATTGCAAAAGGATGAAAAATAATAAATCAGTGTTATTTTAAGATACATGGAAGTAAATAACTGACATGGCAGGCTTCATTTCATTTAGGAAGACTGATGTGAATGGCGCCATGGACTATCTAGATGGAGAATTCCAATCCCTTCTGTGCATTANGTAGCTAAAGTCANCCAGCTATAGCTTGGGGAAGTGAAGTAGNCTATGTGCTCCCACCTCCTGAGTCACTTGATAACCCTCTACGGACCTTCACTGTGGGTTTCACCTGATAGGGGAACCTGGCAGACCTCGCTNCATCTCTGACTCACCCTTCCAAACTTTGGACTAGGCACTTGCTATAGTTTAGCTCTTGAATGAACTGCCAAGGCCCANATGTTGAAGGCTGAGTTTCCAGCCTGGTGCTACATAAGAAGTGGGGCCTGCTGGGATGTCTCTTAGTCACGGGAGCTCAAAGAAGACAGTAGGATCCCAGCTCCTTCCCTTTCTTTCCTCTTTGGCATCGAGGCCATGAGTGGAACAGTCTTGTTCTGCTGTTTACCTCTACCTTGAAGTCCTTGCTGATCTGCCACAGGACTAAAACAATGGGATCAGTTGATCATGGACTGAAATGCCCAAAACTGAAGATGCCCAAGCTTCTAGAAANGGTTACCAGTAAATTAAAATAGCAATCACAGGAAAGAGCAGTAAATGACTTGAATAACTTCACTCTAGAAAGGCCTCTTAGGGAGGCTGATGAACCCAACTAAACCTTTCCTGTCCAGAAGACACTTCTCTTACATAGTTGTGCAGCNACAGAAGAAGGCTAAGAGTGCATGGATTGCTGTTCTAGTGCACCAGGACTGTAACGCAGTACCTCACCTGTGGTAGAGCGCTTGCCAAGCATGCTCAAGGCCCTGGGTCTGATCCCAGCACTGAGAACAAAGGAACAAAGTATTTCATACTAAAAGGATCATAAGTACTTGATACTAATAGACCATAGGTGACAGAAATGTAGGCCTCCACTTCTGGAGGCTGGGAGGAGATCAAGGTGTTGGAAGATGTGGCCTCTGTCTATTAAGCTCTGTCACCAACATGGTAGAAAATGCACAAAGCCCCTTCATGACTCTTTATAAGGGCGCTGATGACACTGCTGAAAGCAGAGACCTCAAGACTTCCCTTACAAAGGGAAGAACTCTCCTACTGGGGAACAGACTTCTACATAGAATTTTTTTGAGATTATAAGATAATTACATCATTTCCCCCTTCCTTTTCCTCCCTCAAGACACTCCCATATGCCCCTGCTTGCTCTCTTTCAAATTTTGGTTGGCCTGTAACTCACTATATAGACTAGGCTGGCCTCAAACTCAGAGAACTGCCAGTCTCCACCTTCTGAGTGCTGGAACTAATGGCATGGGCCACCACACACAGCTATGAACACAGGAATCCTGTGGGACGCATTCACACATAGCCATCTCATCTACCTCTTTGCTCATTTGCATCTACTCTATCTATAGGCTTCTCATGGCGGTGGGTCTGACAGAAGATAGAAGCACGCNTTGAAAAATATAATGCTCTCCTTTTACCAGCTGTCATTTCATTATTTTTTTTTTTTTGGTATGGAAATTTTAAAAAAAGATTTGTCCTCGGAAACACCCTGCAATTTGAGGGTATCACCACCAGATGGCAATGGTAGGCAAATCAGAATCTTGGAAATCCTAAGTAACAACTAAATACATAATGAGTTCTGTGTCCTCAGGAAGATGTGGAGATCTTTGCCTAGAGTCGGAACATTTTGAGGATTTCCCCTGGATCTGTGGGAGGGAAGTCCCCTTTCCTCCTTGACGTGGATAACGTAAGGAGAAGGGAAATGAAAGCATCCCAAACATGCTAACCACCGCCAAGCTTACCATGTTACATATGTTTTATAAGGACCATCGTACTTCATCCTCAGGACAGTTGTATAATTGTTGCCCCATTTTTACAGAGGAGGACCCTGAGTTCAAATTATGTGCCCAGCTGAAATTCACAGCCAGGTGACTGGGGCATCTAAATAGCTCTCACCTCCACAGCACCAAGAACTTCCAGGCGCTTCTGATCTCCTCAGCTAGAAGGGCACTTTAATTTTCTAGTAACCCTGCCTCTCACATTTCTTATAGGACTGCNAACGAGAGATAATTTGCTTCAAGTATGGCAATTTGTAATCCCTGTTGGTGGTCTTTTAGCTAAGCTGATCAAGTCAAACCTGGCAGCTTTGACAAACCAATATCAATCAGAAAGTGGCTCACAAATGTTTTCTAANCTAGGTTTTAAAGCCAGGAAATAAACTTCAAAAGGCTCTTGGAACACAAATACTGTAAAGGACTCGGCAAGTCCTTTATGAGCAGATGGTTATATAGGCTCTCCTGTTGCTGCAGGGGGGGACCCTCAATATATGTTTTCCATTCATGGTATGGGTCACTTCTGAGGAGGTTACACTCAATTCACTGAGCCCCTTGTTGAGAAGACACAGCCCATGTGCAAACGGACACTGATGTCAAATGGCATCCAGGGTCGTGTCTGAGGAGGAAACACAGGCAGAGGAGAGTCAGAGTTCTGTATACCATGGACAATCGCCAGGCAGCATTTGACTTGCTGGATAGCAAGATTGTCAAAACACGACTCATCCTGTTACCACACAGAGCTAAGAGAAAGCACAAGAAAGAGGACAAGAAGGGGTTAGAAACTCTACTCGTCCCATCGGAGTACTTCCTGGAAGGTAGGGCGTTTCCTTAAGGATCAGCTTTGGAGGAATCTGTATAGTCGGACAGAAGGGCAATAGTATCAAGGGCCAGGGNGATGTAAGCCAGTTAGTCGTTCACAGCCCAAACCGTAACCAGAATCGACAGGGAGCTTTTTAAAATACCGGTTTAGCTGGACCTGTAAAATACATNGCAGACCAGTCAGGTCAGGACCTCTGGGGCTGGTGCCAGGCAGCTGTATTATTTTTAAAGGCTCCTCTGTGACCAGGGATCTAAACACACCGGATAAATATGAAGCATAATTTGAGATTAGAACATAATATCTCCTGCTCCTCTTTCTTCTCCTCTTGCCCCCTTGTCTCCCCCCTCCGCCCCTACCCCCTCTCCCTGACCACTCAAACACAAGACCAAAACAGAAAACATGAAAGATTTTTATAGAGAGACATTCTCTTCCATGGTACAAAGCTGAGGGTACCATCCGTTCCTTGGAGATGGGAGTGTGGAGTGATGCTGCTGGTGCGTATGGCTTGTGTGGTCAATGCTTGCGCTCTGCGTCTACTATTTAGTATTTCACATACAGGTCGATCTATAAGCTTCACAGAAGTCACTCCCATCCATCCTTTTGTTATCCGTGTAAGCTCTTGAGTTCAATGAACTCCATCAGTGATCATCAAAGATAAATCTAGGACTGGATGGCTGCCACTGCCTAGTGCAACCAAGGTCTCCTGGTAAAGGGAAGCAGAGGGAACATAGAGGACTCCTTCATGAAGGCTTGTTGCCAGCTGGGTTTGCCATATGAACCACAAGGGTACAAAGTGACTGCCGAAAGTTGGGGATACAGTTTGTGAGTAGAAGACAACACAGAATCAATAGCCTGGACCTAGTTCTAATACTCATGATCTTACTCTCACCAGATCAAGGAATCTGCATGGCCCAGGTTATAAAAAGNGGGCATTTTATATTTTTTTTAAAATTATAAGCCATGCCACAGAGACTTGCTTCTTCAACTAGCTTCATAGCCTGTAGCTTCCAGGGGTTACATGAAGTGGATGGGAAATGATTCAAACTCTCTGTCATATTCCCAGAACAATACTGCAGGTGCATACTGTTATTTAAAAGAGAAGAAAGGCACAAGAATTTGGACAGATTCCCTGGACTGTAGCAAGCTACAGCGGACGTGTTGTAAAGTAGCAAGCAGTACACAGAAGCTTAGACATGATAAACTGTTTGGTTTTTCTCCAGAAATCTCTCCCGGCTGAACTCCTGGCATCAGTCCTTTGGCAGAATTTGTAGCCACTATGATGAACATGAAGCCACTCCTTCCCCAATATGCTATCTGAGGTTTGTAAGACAGACATTTATGCTCCCAAATTCACCACTGTAGAGAAGAACGCTTGGGGTAGGTAGGAACTTGAAAGTTCACAAGTCCAAGCATCTCAAACTTTATCTGCATCAAGCCCAGCCACAGGATGTGTGTGTGTGGGGGGGGGGGTTGCACACTACTTAAAAATCCTCAGGTGTGGCTGCACAGGCTGAGAATGACCAGCCTGGGTTACCCATTGCCCAATACGGGAATTAACTCCTTGATATAGTTACAGGTGGGGCTGTTTTGGAAGCAGGGAAGTCATTACTCACAAGGCTGCCCAGTGCCTTCTTGGACACTGTGTGCGAGCACAGCAGAAAGATTCAGACTCCTCCGTGAGGTCATGGGGCATCTTCTACAACCAAAGAGCTTACAATCCAGAGTCACCAAACATCAAAACATACAGCATCTTCATAATCAACTAGTCCAGTGGGTCACATCTGAGGAGCCAGGGTGCACAGACTAGATGGATCAGAATTTCTGTGGGCATTTTCTTATGTCTCCCAGGGTGTCCAAACAAGGCGCCAGGATAAAGACTCACTAAACACATCCATATTCATTTTACAGGTAAGAAACTTAGGGCCCAATAGAAAGAAGGAACTATAAACCACTCAGCAGTTAAAACTAACTCTTCTTTAAGTTGCTCATTCCTCCTATTTCTGCAGAGAGTAGAAATGCAGTCAATAGACAATGCCTTCACAAGGATGGTGGGGAGTATGTGGTGCTTGTAAAGGGTGTCACTGGCCTGTGAGATCCACGAAGGCAAAGAACAACCTGGAACACTCCTAGGCCCCCAAATCCCTCAAAGATATAAACACTCCAGTCAGTAATTGCTGTCAGACTATGTTATGTTATGTAACCATGGGTCCTGACCCTTTTCCACTTTAACCCACAGGCACAGGGGACTGTCNCCCCCCGCATGAGAAATGAGCCCTTAGCAGAAGATGGACTCAACTATTCTGCTTGCTCATTTAGGCAGACCCAGGAGCCACACTTTCTGTAATGGTTTCAAATGTGTTGAAGGGGCTGGAGAGAAGGCGAAGTGCCTAAGATCATCTGTTGCTTCTTGAGGGNGACCCACATGGCAGCTCATGACTGTATGTAACTCCCGTTCCAGGAGTCTGATGTTTTCTTCTGGCCTCTGCAGGCACCAGGCACACACACTGTACACATACTTGTATGCAATCAAACTTTCACGCACATGCAATAAGAATAAGTATTTTTAAATTAATGTGTTCAACACATTAAAAAAATTATAGATCTTATTTTGTGTGTGTGTGTGTGTGTGTGTGTGTGTGTGTGTGTGTGTGTACTGTCATGGTGGACATAGGGCTGTCAGATGACAACATGCAAGAGTTTGTTCTCTCTTTTCACCAAGTGGATCCTGGGGATCCAGATGGCTGGGCTAGGTGGCAAGTACCTTTACCTGCTGAGCCAGCTCTCCAGCCTCAGCACGTGCTTCAGGAGGTTCAACAAAATTCTCCTTCCCTTTGAATGTTAACTTAGACTCACTTCTAGTGCACAGAAAGGACTGACAACATTCAGCCTGAGCCATAAAAGACTCTACACCTTCCCACTTGCTTTCTCTTGCCCTAGTAAGGCCCTACAGAGAGATCTATGTAGGCATGAAAAGGCCTCCCTCCAACACCCAGTTGAGTGACCTTAGAAGCAGATTCCCGGCCCAAGACAGCCTTCAGATGTCTGCAGCCATAGCCAACATACAACAGCATTCTCATGAGAGACCTGACCCAGAACCATCCAACTGGGGTGCTGTCAAGTTCCTCATCAATAAGAGCTATAAGAAAACAAACACTAGCTGTTTGAAGCATTTAAATGATAAGGTCATTTGTTACACGGCAACAGCTATCTAACACAAAATCCCTGTGTGCATTTGAGGATGTGCCAAGAACGGAGCATAGAAACTACAGTTCCTACGTTGCTCACAGAATGAACATGAGGCATTGCTTCAGTCAGTCCTGCTGGGTGATCCTAAGTTGAAAGGCCACAGGCAGTACTGGGTGAGAATTAGGATGCAAGTGTATTCACATAATGAATCACCTTAAAGCTGAGAGAGTTACACATACAGTTAAACGACAGCTATTGTAGAAAGCAAGGGAGGGCCGTGGAGGAAGTTCCACAACAGGCTTAGGTTCGTTCCTGCCCTAACAAAGCACCCAAGGAGACAAGATTTCTGCAACTGACATTACAGGAGAAGAAGGCAATGGACAGTCTAATGCTGTTTCACAGAGCTGGGCTGANAGCAGAGAAAGAGGGAGAACCAAATGCCCCATGACAGACTCCTGTGACAGTACACACTGTACAATGACCTTCACTTGGAGCCAAGCAGCAAATGGAATCAAGAAACACATTGCCTTTGGCAGCCGAAAATGAATGGAAGTCTTCAGAAGACATTTGACCAAACAGTTTTAGCAACNTGTTCCCCAAAGAGTTCCANGAGGTCATTAGCAAACTGTCTGGGACCTGCCTCTAGCATCCAGATCATATCTCTTCCCTAGGGCAAACATGGACAGGTGTCATGTCCATTACCTTCCTAGCCCTTCCAGTCTGGGACATATTCCAGCTCTCCTCCTGCAAACCATGGCGACTTTGTTGACCCGAAGCAGCAAAACCATCTTAACAAAGGTGACTTAGAAATCTTGATGCTGATGCTGACAGGGAGCATCAATCTATGTGTCTTAGTTAGGGTTTCTATTGTTGTGAAGAGACACTATGCCCATGGCAACTCTATTAGAGGAAAATAAATTGGGGTGGCTTACATTTTCAGAGGTTCAGTCCATTATTATCATGGTGTGACATGGTGGTGTGCAGGCAGACATGATGCTGGAGAAGTAACCAGGTGTCCTACACATTTGCTTGCAAACAACAGGAAGTGGTCTAACACACTGGGCGGTATCTTGAGCAAAGGAGACCTCAAAGCCCACCTGGCACAGTGAGAAACTTCCTCCAACAAGGCCACACTCACTCCAACAGAGCCATACCTCCTAAGAGTCCCACTCCCTTTGGGGGCTATTTTCTTTCAAACCACCACACTATGCCATGNGACTCTTGCTACCACCATGTCCTCCTTCAGAAGCCTTCCTAGAGCTTCCAAGAGAACACAGGGGGACTCCGTGGTGTGAGGGAGGAAAGGGTGTCACAGAGGAGGTGGCGCCTGCAGGGATCCTTGTTAGACAATCTGGGTGCTGATGAGACCTGTCAGAATTGATTTTCTCGAGAGTCGTTTGTTAGAGATGTATCAATTACTGTGTGATGAAAAGCCCTAAGAGGAAACCACAAATCAAATTTTCATTACCAGACTAAAGCAAGAAGCACCACAAGTGAAATCCATCGCTGTTGACTTCATTTCAGGTGGGATACNTGAGAACTCATGCCCAGCCCAGCTCTTGTGCACCTGTCTCCACCCAACTATTAGCCCACTGCAACCCACATCTCAGTTTCAGTGGTGCACATCTGGTTTGCAACTGTGATGTTGCAACTGGATCTCCCTTGCTTTGCACTGGTGCCATTGTTGGGGTACTATGAACATGGGAGACTGCCCTGGCTAAAACCCAAACTGGAAGGGAATGGGCTAGGAGGTAAGGAATGTGGCCACCAACAGGTGACTTAAGGCTTTTCATCTGTCTCAAGGTCAGCCAAGGGGGGAATGTGACCCTAGCTAANGCTAAGCCAGGAAAACTCAGAGTTCTCCACAAACACACAATGGACTAAGAGTGGTCCTGTCCAACCTCGGGTATGCTAAGGATGTAATATAGCCTAGTCCCTTCTACACACCCCTCACATGGCTGCATTTTTGTGACTCAACTGATCCAAAGTTTCCCTAACATTCAGAGTCACTTCATTTTCCTTGGAAAACAGTATCTGTATTAAGAGGACCAATGTGATCACAGTCTTGAAAAGTCTGAAATACTGAGCAGAAGCAGAGGGTGATGCAAGGAGACGATGATGTAAAGGTCATGTCCCCGGTGGCCTCATCACTCTCACAGGGACTCCTGTGACTGTTTCCTGGGTATCTTGCGGGTGCATGTTCTTTCTAGTCCGTTTTCCAATCTGTAGACAGTGAGCTGACAGTTTCAACGGCTTCCTCGCCTGCTTCAACACACAACAACCTCACTGGACTTCAGANTGGTCCAAGCTCCTCACCACAAGGACAGGCTAGCAACCTNTGCTTGTCCAGACTAAGCTCTCCTCAAGCATTGAGCCCTGATTTTTCCCCTCATGCCACATTTATTTCTCTCTCGTCTTCTCTTGTGCTGCCCCTGGGATACTGTCCAGTGATTGCCTAGCAAACTCCTGGGCATCTTTAACTTCTCCCAGAAGCTACCTCTGAGACATATTCCCTGTGCCTATGAAAAATGCATATCCCGTGAAAGCTCCAGGTGCTCCCCTACAGAGCACCGAGGAACAGCACTGTGGCTATCTCTGTATTGGCCAGTCATCCACACATACCCCACACCAAACTAGTTGCTTCACATAGTAATGATACGTACAACAGCATGGCTTGTATACAACACCTAGCAGGTAGTAGGTCTTTATAATACTAAAAAAAAAAAAAGAAAAGAAAAAGAAAAAGAAAAAATCAATGCTCAATTTTCTTGGCTGAGAGGTCATTTCTGATTCCCATCGCAGCATCTTTTGACCATTTCCCCAACCACACCACTCTCTTCCTCACTCTTGTAGCAGGGCAGACCCTGAAGAGCAGTGTGAGCATCTGTTGGGAAGGTGTCACAGATGCATATTCTTGCGCCCCGACCCATACCTGCTGAATCAGAAACTCTGGGGATCCCCCAGCACTGTAATTTATCAAGCCCTCCAGATGATGGGTTAGAGAGCTCCTGCCTCCGGCCTTTAGAAACCTTGAGAAGAGATGGTGCTGCACTTAGCAAGGAGCCCCTGTTCCCAGGCAGCTGAGCCCTCCACTGTGGAATATATCCTCACTGCCCTGCAGGGGTCAGATTTGGATACATTCTTTCCCTTCCCCCTGGACTAAACAACAATCCCCCAGGCAGCAAAAGGAAACCAGGTAACATAGACCCTCTGGCCCCAGGGATCTTTTGAGCCCTGGGATGCCGGATGGATCTGGGCAGAAACTTACTCGCCTGGACCAGTTCAGGTTGAGTTCACCCAAGGCTAAGTCAATTCTGGCAAGCTTCTTTTTTGCAGATGCCAGTTTCTGGCCACATATCTCTGAAGGACAATGTTCGATATATCAGAAGTGTGAAGGTAGATGTGTGACACACCCACCACGGCAGAGACAATGGAACAGCAACTAGGAAGATCTTGGCTGTTGGTTTTGGCTCAAAGTTCAGTGGATGGCTATGGCTATGAAGGCTATGGCTATGAGCTGAATGTATCAGGTTTTATACCTACTCTAAACCACAGCATAGCACAGCCAGACCCACGGAAATAAAGCCAGGAATGTAAAACTTCTCAGCACGTACATTTCTTATAAATCCTTCTACCTTTCATGTCATGTGTCATCATCACCTTTGAGCATCTCCTATACACAAGGCAATCTTGCGTGCTGCAGTCTCGCCTGCATGGAAGAATGACCCAAGGAGCTTTGAAGACACCCTGACGCCCAGACAACCCAACTGCTGGAGTGAGACCCAAAACAGAGAAATCAAGCTGGACCTGATCTGGAAATTTCCTTCTTGCTGGCTAGTTTTCAAAGTGCTAGATGGCACTATGAGGTTGCAGGAAGAGACAAGTCATTTAGTTTGACCCATCAATGAACCCTGTATGCTACAATCCTGACCTGCCAGGTAAGAGGTGCCCACTGGTACAATAGTGGCATGGCTGCTACGGGAGCAATCAATGATTTCTTATCTGATTAGATGCCTTATCCACAGAAGGGAATCCATGCCTGGCACTGCAAACTGATAAAGAATAAAAGCTCATGGCTGAGTCATAGACACTGGGGAGGGGGGAGTAGTGAGCAGTAGCACTCACTACTGTTATTTTACTAAACGGACATATTGTCCAACTGCCTTCTAAAAATATATATATATATATATATATGTGTGTGTGTGTGTGTGTGTGTGTGTGTGTGTGTGTGTTTATCTCAACCTTGGTCAGAAAGGCTTCTTTTTTACAAAGGGCAGTACGCTGATAAAGAGTCATAACGAGTCAAAGTATGGAGAATGACTACTGAGTGGCCAGATCTAAAGAGGATGTCTATATCACATCCCACCTGGAAGCTCGGCAAACACTTCACAGCAGGGATGGAAAGAATGGAAGAGTGGACTGCTGTGCAACACTGGCCTGCGGGCATGGCATAGTTGTACTCAAGCTCACAGCCGGGGAGTCACCTGCAGATCCAGCCTGTCAGCAGTTCAGCATGGATGGGGGTGGTGTTCATGAGGCCCTAACGGCTGCTGAGGTAGAGGAGGTGATTTTTCCTGAGTGGTATAGCCACTGTTAAGTTGCCCATGCACCAGAAAACAAATAAACAAACCAAAAAACCAACCAAACAAATAAACAAACAAAAAAAAACCTCACCCATATGTATGCAAACAATCCTAATTAAACTCACTGGCTTATGAAAAGAGGGGGAAAAGACATGAAAATAGGTAGGGAATTAACATCCAGATGGAGTAGGATCAGACAACACAGAGTAATGAGGGGTGAATATGATTAAAACACATGATATATAAAAATATGGGAGCCAGGTGTGATGGGTGAGACATGTAATAACAGCACTTGGGAGAGTGAGGCAGGAGTATCACTGTGAGTTCAAGGCCAACCTCAGCTACATAGTGAGTTCTAAGCCAGACTGGGCTATAGAGTGAGATTCTCAACACAACAATGAAATCCTGGAAAAATAAGCTCAACGCAGCCTCTTCTGTTTGAGACTTCCTCTTCCCAGTTGGAGTTTTCATTTATTGTGACCCATTTCTTGCCAGCATGGATCATCTAAACCCTGAGGACCATGACAATTGTTTTCCATGGCTATTACAGCAGAAGAGGAGGCCTCCTGGGCCGGAAATCAGCAGAACTGGACTCTGCATACCATGCCACCTCTACTTCCCTGTGGAGTCTTGGACAAGTTACGTGATCTCCAGTTACTCATTTATGAAACAAGCAAGCCAGTTCTCTCAATGAGTTCCTNCCAGCTGAGATGTCATGTGGCTTGAATGTTCTTGTGCACAATGGCATTAGCCTTGTAGAAATGGTTCCATTTATAAATTTGGGAAGAGTTCCTTGAGTATCTAACCCAAGAAAACCAAAATAGAATAAGTAATTTGTGCATATAATTTACCAGACATAGTAAGTCTATGAAGGAAGAGGGAACATACCTATGCTGCTGACATTAGTGAGAACAACTGTAACTTCTAACTAGGGTTCCATGCAGAAAAAAAATGGACATAATGTCAGGAAACCAGAGAGACAGCATGGAATATTTTTTTAAAAAAAAAATATGTCCCAAATAAAGTTGTTTCTACTGGGGACAAAAGGACATTGAACCAAAAACCAAACATGGATTCTGGTCCTGGACTACCATGCCATCTAAGACAAGCCACCCATCTTCTCCAAGTTTAAGTGTTCCAACCTGGAAAAGGAGAATCATCACAAAATTGGTCCAGTACACAGGACAGAGCTACTAGGAGACTCCTAGAAGACTGTCAGGCTTTATAAAATGCTCCATCATGGAAATTACACCAAACCATGGTAAGACATGTATAACTCTTACTAACTACATGTTCCTATAGACTCTGAACTAATTTATAAAAACCACGCTTTCCAGTAAGAAAGTNTAGAGATTGAATTCAGGGCAGGATCTTATATTCCTGTTGTTTTTCTTTTCTTCAACATCTTAGTTTTGCCATTACTTTCTCAATGAATAAATATATTGGCTTAATTTAAAAATTAAATAGTATGAAGCCAGGTGATATAGCTCAGTAGTAGGTCACTTATCTAACATGTATGAGGAACTGGGTTTTGGCAGGTCTCCAGTACTGTTAAAAATAAATAAGTTAAAAAAATAGGAAAATAGAAATTATAAAATAAAAACTCCTTTCCCTCAACTCAATCTTACTTTACCACAACTAACAACGTCTCCTACCAAAAAAGCCTTCATATTTGTTCTATATAAGTACAGGTTTCTGGACCTGCCCCTGGGTCTATAACTATATATTTTTTCCCTAGATATATCCATTACTAGAGAGGAAATATCTTCTTTCAAATAATCTAAGTGTGAGACAATGTAGTTTTAGATTACTGAAATCTGACATTACTTCTAGTGGTGATAATTAAATAATAAGGCTACTATTATTTCTTGTCGACTGGAAAGGTAGAAGGAAAGACAAGAAGGTTAGTGATTAGGAAGGAGGACAAAGCCTGGACAGGGGCACGGGGGAAACTCGGAACTTTGTTCGTTAAGTGACATAGATGAGAACACATTTCAAGGGTGACAGACTTTTGAGTGTGGGGTCTTGGGTCAGATACCTGCTTGCGGATGAACTGGAGAGAGGAGCCCAGGGGGTGTGTCACTGCCTGCTGTGGCACCGATACATCTGAAGTTCACGCTCAGTGGCTGCTCAAGAGAAAAGCGTGATCGGGGTTTTGCAGATTCACTGAATAAGCATGAAAGAGTTATTTCAGCTCTTAACTAAAATCACTAAGTAAGCTAAAAGCATCTCCACTGTGGACTCATGCACGGGTCCTCTTCCACCAAAATAACAAGGTCCTGAGTCCACCTTCAACCTCCAGCTTAAGAAATAAATAAAGGGAAAATACAGAAAAACAGCAACATAGTCAAGACACAACATGCCCACAACTATTTTCATCTGCAGTGTGAAAAGCTCCCACCTGACTCTGTGGCCCTAAGGTCTGTTTGCCATTTGGATGGTACATATTTCAAGAGCCTTATTGCACAGCTGACAGAGGGGCCATCAAAGCCATCAAAGCCGTCTTGACTGCAGGAATTGACATATATAAGAATTCCTAAGAAAGTTTTCATTCTCTGTCTTCAGAGACTCAGTGGCTACTCCACTGCGATCCAGTTCTCAGCTCTTCTTTCTAAATGACTTGCCACAATCAACTTTTTCATTTTCCTCTTCCAAATAAGACCATTTCAGGTTCTGGACTTCTGTCCCTTCCATTCTATTGAAAGCACTATGACAGTTCTGAGTCCTCTAGAAAGTTCCAGGCATTCCCAGCACTCCCTGGAACCAATCCTTGGTCTCTGACAGGCACAGAAGTCTACTAAACTTGTGCTGTGTGAGCTCCCTGTGACTTTCACACACGCTATTGAGACTGCAACATGTTATCTCTTACTAGCAAACAAGATAGTCTCAAAGTGGCTGGAAAAAAAACAAATCCGAATAAGCAGAGTATGTGACAAAAATAAAAAATATACGAGCATGCTAATGACTCTCAAGTAACTTTACCTTCTTAAAAAAAAAAAAAAATTCAAGAGCCCAGGTTACTGGTAAAGAAGCTGGAACTTGTACTTAGAGTGAATCACGCTGAAAGAAATGAATCTATTCATTTCAGGCTGAGGGGAAATGGTTCATGAATTCCTTCTTGAAATACTTTATACTGTTTTCAATTTCCATCATTGTACTCATTATGCACAGTACATAAGGACATTTTCATACAAGTATATACCATGTGTTGAGCCTAATCCTCCATGCCTCACTACTCTCTTTCTCCCCGTCTCCCCCTTAAATACCAGATTGCTACTTCCACGCCACAGGTACATATTTTATGTATCTATACACAAATCTAGGACATAAATTCTTACAACTGGTAGGAGTTTCTAGTGATTCTGCCTCCAAAAATAATCATGGAAAGGTACATTTTCTCCAGAGAATAGAAAAATGTGCTTCTTCACAATTAATTGATTATTGTTTCCTCCAATGGGATCAGACACAGACTAGAATGACCCATTGACAGGTCTGTTTTATAGACAGTTGTTAAAGCCTGGTTAATTGGTGGATTTCTGTTTCTNGAAAGATGACAGACTATTAAATGTATTATTTCCTAGTGTGAAATACTAGAAAACTAAAATACCAGCTGGATCAACCGTTGTGGAATATGCAAAAATAATCCATGGTATGGAGTGGTCTCAAAAAGTTGGTGGAGACATACCTCACCCTCGACAGGACCTTTCCTGCTGGGCTGAACCCTGATGCTCACAGCTTCCATTTACCTCATGGCTACAGACCTGAAGTGATGGGGGATTTGAAGCTCCTGGGGAGGAGGACAAAAAAACAATCGAATAGTATCAGGTGTGGGGTTCCAGAGGGAAGGGACTCAAAAGAAAACTTAGAGCCTCCTTCCTCCCTCTGAAAAGGTACAGAGGCTCTGGGCGAGGGCTGACTTCCCAGCAAGTCGCCCCTTTGCCCAACCAAGATATTATTCTCAACATAAATATCTCTGGTTTCATAAACGCTACTGAAGAAACACCTATAAGGTTGGAAGAGAGTGGCTGCTGGTCTTGAGAACACAGTAGAGTGAATGGCTTCTGAAGACCAGGAAAATAGCCTAAAGCTTCCTTTAAGAAACCAGAAGCAAGCTTTTGAGATGGCTCAAGGGGTACACAGCCTTGTTGCCACCAGGCCTGGGGACCTGAGGTCCATCCCAGGGCAAAGATCCACGGTGAAAAAAAAAGAACCTACTTTCCCAAGATGTCCTCTGAGTTCCTTACAGGTACTAGCATGTACACACACACACACACACACACATACAAATAAATATCTGCAATTTTTAAGGCAATCCTGTATTTGTTTATTTGCTTGGGGGTTTTTGTTTTTGTATTTTAGCTCAAATTTTTTTGATGTTATAACATTTCTCCCTTCCCTCCTTCCAGACCTGCCCATATACCCCCTCCCTGTTCACCTTCAGATTCATGGCCACTTTTTTCACTAGTAGTTATAAATGTAATTTTTTAAAAACTAAAACCAAGACTCCTTGAAAAGCTTACCCTGAGTCTTGGGCCTGGACGTGACTGTTCAGTCTCCATAAAGGAAGTTCAGCCACGGGTGAGGGGTTCTGCTTTCCATATAGAAAGCTGGGCAGCATGCTGGATGAAAAGGCCTCACCAGCTAACACACAGTCAGTCTACTTTTTACTGCTTAGCTTTAGTGCTGGGCCAGCACTTCCCTAGGTCCTCATAATATGCACGAGAAGGGGGGGGGGTTCGAGATATCACTCCAGTGTCTTTGCTCTCAGCCAGGTCACCTTACTACAAAAGATCTATCCATGCAGAGAAATAGAGCTGCATTTACCAGTGTCCAGTTAATGGAAATTTACTCGCCCCCCAACCTCTTCATTTCCAGCTGCCACCAGGATAGCATTTGGGGAGCAATTGGAGAACGGTCTCTGATTAGAGGCAAGCAAAGAGCTGGGGACCGTGCTTCTTTCTGACCAGTCTCTACAATGAATCAGACTTGGTTCTGCCTCCTCCTGGTGGTAATGAACTAACTTTCCCAATGAGCATAAGAATATGAGGGACCAGCCAGGCGGTGGTGGCCCATGCCTTTAATCCCAGCACTCCAGAGGCAGAGGCAGATGGATCTCTGAGTTCTCAGTTCGAGGCCAGCCTGGTCTACAGAGTGAGTTCTAGGACATCAAGGGCTACTCAGAGAAATCCTGTCTTGAAACACACANAAAAAGAGGGTAACCAGAAGTTTTCCTGTGTCCCGACCAGTCTCGCAGCCACCTGGTCCCAAGTAAACACACAGAGGATTATACAAATTAATTACAAACTGTTTGGTCTATGACTCAGGCTTATTATTAACTAGCTCTTACAACTTAATTCAACTCATTTCTATTAATCTATGTTTTACCACAATGCTTCGTCGCATTACTTGTATTATTACATCTTGCTCCCTTGCAGTGCTCAGAGTCTACTCTGACTCCGCCTTCTTCTCCTTGTCCCTCTGCTTGGATTCCCCACCTGGCTCTATTCTGCCTTCCCATAGGCCATAGCAGCTTCTTTATTAACCAATGGTAGCAACACATATTCACAGCATACAAAAAGATCATCCCACAACAGCAGCCTGTGGGTAATGGCACTTGCCACCAAGCCTGACAACTTGAGTTCAATCCCCAGAACCTCCATCATGGAAGTTGTCCTCTGACTTCACACACACATGTACACTCAGACACACATGCACACCACAGTTAATTAGCAATAAGTTATGAAACAAAACTAAACTTCCTATATGTTCCAGAGAGTTAAGAGGACAGGGAAGGTTGCAGATGTAAGGTTCTGGCGGGGGAGAAGACCGAGGCACGTGCACCTGAGCATCAAGGCCACTTTGTCCCAGGGGTGGCAAGGCACAAAGAGGAAGCCAAAGCTGAGCAGCACATGGACAGCCCCATGGGATCAAGAAGCCAGGGCCTCCGCTTTAGATCAAAAGCAGGAATCCAAAGAGCAAGGTAAANGGAGTAAGTAAAAACAAAAGATAAACTAGTCTGGCTTCATGTCATCTGGGTGCCCCAAGAGTCTCAAGCTTCCTAACAGATCANGGTCTGCAACCCCCAAAGAAAGCCCACACAAGCCAATTAAAATCCTTTTAGAACACTTGCCATCTTTAGCAGCACACTCAAAGTTTCAAATTATGTCATCAAATGTTAAATATCACTAATTACATGATGTGTTATTGTTTAATGTATCAGAGAAAAATTTAAAATGCTTCCAAATATAAATGTAAGAGTCCATTAATTGTAAAAACATTCTTGATTTCAGAGATTAAAATTTAGAAATATTTCTATTTTAAAATAATAAAATATGTATTTATATATACATAAAAATTTTTAAAGTCGGNGTCTTACTAAGTAGCCCAGAGTGACCTCAGGATCCTCCTGCCTCAGCTTTCCAGGTACTGAGATTACATGCTGGTGCTACTACACTCAGCTACACAAACATTTTTTTCAAAGTAATATTCAGCACACATTCAAAGATAACCAACCAAACAAGGAAACACAGCAACATAAATATGAACCAGCAAGAAAATNAGAATATGCAACAAAGAGGAAGAGCAAGTGCTTAGGTATTACAAAGGGAAAATGTGGTGATATTTTGTTTGTGCTCTAACAAATAAAGCTTGCCTGGAGATCAGAGGGCAGAGCTAGCCATTAGTTAACCATAGAGGCCAGACAGTGGTGGCACACACCTTTGATCCCAGCTCTTGAGATCTCATGCCTTTGATCCCAGTACTTGGGAGTCACACACCTTTAATCCCAGCACTAGGGAGGTAGAGACAGGAAGTGATATGGCTGGGCCAAGAGTGGAATATAAGGCAGGAGGAGACAGGAGCTCTCCCCTTCCCTTTGGTCTGAGGATTCAGTGGAGATCAGAAATCTCTCTAGTGGCTGGCTCCTTCACTTCTCTGATCTTTCAGCATTTACCCAATATCTGGCTCCAGGTTTTTATTATTAAGACCAATTAGAATTCATGCTACAGGAAAATTCCCAGACATAGAATGTAAAACATCTATACCTAACATACAGATACAAAAGCTGGACTTAACCAAGGAGCCAGTGGCGCATGCCTGTAATCCTGAACTTTAGGAGATAGAGGTGGGAAGATCAGNGCTAAATTGGAGGTCAGCCTGGGCTTGAAGCAAGACCTTGTCTCAAAAACAACAACATNGACAAAATTACAAGGNAAGTGGAGAAACTATGTAAGGTAAGACTATGAAGTTGAAAAAGAACTAGAATTCTACAAAAGAAATTCAGTGATTAAGATTGAAAATACAAACAAACAGATGGATTCAACCCAGATTAGGTATAGCTGAAGAAACACACTGGGATTTGGAAGACAGAACTATTCAGAATGTAGCCTGAAGAGGTTATGGGGAGAGGGGTGGAAACCACAGGAAGTAGTATGACAGAAGGCATAGTAAATTTAGGATGGCAAATTGACCTTGAACCTCAAAAATTCTCCCACAAATAAACAATCAAGTTTGGAGAAAGTTGCTAACATCCCCCAGCCTAACTTCTCGTTATGTCCACGGACACAACCAAGGCAGGTCACATACTGGCAACAGTATAGTGGTAAAGAGCTGTGACTGAAAGTGCATGTGAGTGTGGGTATTTATCTTTCTGTCTTCCACTTTCCACTTGACGGGCTGCTGTAGGGATGAAGAATTAACGCCTGTGAGGCTCAGCAAAGGTTCACAGTATGGTGGTCTCCCAAAGGCCCCCCTTAAGCTTTGTATGTCAGTCTTCACAAAGCATGT
>LZPO01027423.1:333332-349334 GCA_001675575.1 Neotoma lepida | reverse complement strand
CCCCGGGGAAGCGCACCGAGGTCCGTCCATCCAAGACCCAAACCAAGAGGCAGCCTCACCTGAGCAGCCCGGCTCCTGCACCTCTTTCGTGGAGCCCGATCCCGGGGCAGCCTGGCCTTCCCGCCGGGCACCTGCTCTCCAGGGCCCCTGTCGCTCTAGAAGCGGGTCCTCACTCCTGCAGGGTTGGGGGGTCACCTCAAGGCCCTGTCCGGGGGGAATGGATGGCGGGAAGTGGAGCTCTCCCTGAGCCCCAGCCGAAGCCTGGTCTTTTCTCNCGGTCAGTCCTCTCTACCGTAACTGCTGAGACTAAGGGCGGAGAGAAAGAGCCGGCTGGAACTGGACCGCTCCAGGCAAGGGGAGATCCTCGTAGGCGGGAGCCATCCCCTGGCCGAGGTCGAGGGTCGAGGGTCGAAGGGACACGGTTGGGAGCTCAGGTCACTAGCNGGCCTTGGATGTGCTGCCGGTTGCCTGGGCTGTGCATCGGTCCTGGTTCGTGGGGTACAAGTAAAACTCAGATAGAATCCAAGACTTGGGTAGCCAGGGAGAAACCTGAGAAGCTTCCAGACCCCAAACTTTGGTGATGACTGGTGTTTGAGCTGTCTTCCTGCGCGTAGAATGCCTGCATCCCTTTAAAAGGGGAAGCTGCTTTCCTAAGCAGGGAAAAAAATGTGATGAACTAAATATTGTATAATGAGGTCACCAGTGGCTTTAGCTGCCCGTGAGCCCTCCCTCCTCCCAACCAAAGCACTCAGAGTGGGGTGTGCACTTGTACACTTCACAGAGCCTGCTGCATCGTGTGTTTATTTCTACCTCATCCTGNGCCGGAGAGTGGTACAATTTCGGGTGTTTAATAAGGTACTCACTCAGTAACTGTTGAAATTATGTTTGGGTTGTATAACTGCGCTAAGGGCAACATGGGTAAAAACAAAACTTATAAACTGTGAGATTGCATTGGAAGCTGTAGCAAGTGTTTAGCTCAGTGGTAGTCCAATAAAGGGTACAGATGGTAGCTGTAATTACTGTGCAGATATAATTGCCATTAATCATATGTGTGTAGGTAGCCAACAGATTTGGGACTAGCCCTAGCTAGGTTAGAGATAGTAGTTATCTGAACTTGCATTAATCTAAAAGAGAAGGTGAGGATAAAGATGGTGTCCCTCTATAGCCAGACATTTCAATGTGCCTTCCCTAGAGCACATTTTAACATTCTGCTTACTTAATTTTCATTACAAATAAGTATTATCGATTCAGCAAGTGTGCATAAATATGAAGTGTTCTGTGTTGATGATGTATTCCTTTTTATAACATCTCCTCTAGGAAGGAAGAAAAAGAGGCCTCAAGACATGTGTTTTATGCAAAGGAGACAGAGGGGCAAATATCCCACAAAGTAAATAAATGCATCAGTGTCAGGTGAGGGTCTGGTGAGTGGGAATGAAGAGTGTGACCCAAGACAACAGGAAGTCTCGGGGTCCCCCTCCTGTGTGTTTTAGCTCAGAGTCGGGGGTCTGGAAACTGCTGGTTGTAGCAGTGTACTTGCCCATGTGAGTAATTTATCTCTTCCATTTGGCAACTGGGGAAATGTAATTTTCTCCGTGTGATGAGCCTGAGTGAATGGCTCCTGCATAGCAAATGGCCCTCCCTCCAAACTGCGGGATGAGAGATTAGGAAATATGCATTTGAAAATCAGGGTCCACTGCTGCACAATGCCAGGGTGTCTACCTGGGCTCCTTCCGTCCAGTTATGTGGAGTCTTTCTCCTGTGGGTGCTACTCTTCGGAAACAAGTGATTCCTTTATTTTCATTCCTCAGGAGAGACTCCGAAAGAAATAGCTAGAGGAAGTAAGTAAGCATTACTCACTGAGAGCAACTACCAGAACTAAGAAGTCAGGGAGTTCTCCAGGTCATTCTGTCCTATGCCCCACTGCCTATGTCTGGACACACAGAGTACCTCAGCGGCTAGGGTGGAGTGCCCACCTCTGTGGTAGCCCTGGAGGATATGGGAACNGGAAAATACCCTGCCTGCCAGATTCATCTCAAGGCATTCACTCTGACTCAGGTTTAGGTGGTGAAGAAACCAAACCTCCAGACTACACAACAGTTTCCTCTATGCCATGCCCTCTGCTCCAAGAAGGAGCTGGCATCACTGAAGGACAATGCCTTTGCTTGTGGCCTCTCTCTCAGGGATGTGAACTGGTCAGGTGTGAGAAACCTACTGAACCTTGATGTCTAGTGGTAGAGCCCTCAGCAAAGGCCTNAGAAATTAAGCCTCTGTCCTTTTGCAAAGAAGTTTGGTAATATCTCTCTTCTTCTTCCTCCCCCTCCCTTTCCTCCTTCCCCTCTTCCTGTTTCTATCCTTCTCCCTCTCTCTTCTACCCTCTCTGTCTCTCCTTGCCTCTGCTTTTCTCCTTGCTGTATCTGAAGCAAGTGTCACTTGTGAAACACACACACACACACACACACACACAGTGTTCAAGCCTATTCATAGGAAAAATGGTGCAGACCCGAGGGATCATTGTAGCCTCAGTTAGGCCTACAAATCAGAGGCCACGCCCTCTTTCTTGTCACTTCAGGCTGTTCTAGAAATACCTTTGTTGTATGGCAGAGATGAAATCCAAGATGCAGGTGCAGGCCTGGGGGCAGGAAGCAAGGGGCTCTTTGGGCTGCATGGTTCTAACTGTGGGCTGCTGATGTGAAGCCTCCCTGTTCATCAGATTTACCTAGGAGATGTTCACGTGTGCTGAGAAGGCGGACTACAGTGGCCCACTTTCCAATGTCTGTCTGTAATACTCTGCCTTCCCTCCTATGACTATAAACAAACTGTCCTTGCTCTGGGCTGGGCTTGTGAATCGGGGGTAGAGGGCANGCTTAGGGTGGAGGCATCCCTGGGTTCAACCTTTAGCACCAATAAACAAATACATCTCTCCCTGCTGTATCTAAATCAAATGCCACTTGAGACACAATCTCATTCCCTCATTCATTCAAGAATATCTTTCTACAAAAACCCTTCCCTCNCCTCAACAGTTTTTCCTCACTACTGGATTGTACACAGCAGCATTCAAAAATGGTTTAAGAGCTGACTAGATGGCTCAGCAGGGAGAGACATTGCTGCCAAGCCGAGTAACCTGTATGTGATCCCTGGAACCTACACAGTAGGAGGAAAAAACTGACTCCAGGGAGTTGTCCTCTGACCTTCAACTCCAGGAAGTTGTCCTCTGACCTTCATGCTTGCTTCTCTCCCCCCAGTAAATAAATGTAATAAAGAATTGTAATGNTTTAATGTCAATGACCACCCAAAAGGAAATCTAGAGCTAGGCATGGTATTTCAGGCCTGTAGTCCCAGAACCAGAGAGGTAGAAGCAGGAAGATCAAGACTTCAAGGCCATTGGTTATATAAGGAGTTTGAGGCCAAGTGAAATAAAAAGTGCTGAAGGCATTTCCAGCAAACTCAAGAACAGGACAAAGATGCTATCACTGTTATTAATATTGTTTAGAGACTAATTAAGCAAAAGGCATGAAAAATAAGTAATAGATATGAATACTAAAAAGAAATATAGGTCTTGTGTATGCTATAGTTATCCAGCTAAAACTTGGGATGCTACTTTGTTTTTGTTTTTAAATGCTACTAGAGAAACTGCTGAATGACTCAGTAGGTAAAGTCACCTGATGCCAAGCATGTGACTTGAGTTCAAGCACTAGGATCCACATAATGGAAGGAGAGAGTGAACTGCTGTAAGTTGTCCTTTGACCTTCAGGTGCATATACTAATGTGCACACACATGCACACATTACGGAATATTTGTTCAAGCTGTAAAGATGTCTCTGTCTAAGGTAACTTCTAGCTGATTTGATGAAGAGCTAAATGGCCAATAACTAGGCAGGAGAGAATAGGTGGGACTTCCGGGCAGAGAGAGAGAGAAACTAGGAGGAGGAATCTAGACACATGATTTTGCCAGCAGACTCAGAGCAAGTCAGATGTGCTGTACTAAGAAGAGGTAATGGAGCCATGTGGCAGAACGTAGATTAATATATATATGGGTTCATTAAGTTATAAGAGCTAGTTGGGAAAAAGCCTAAGCTAAGGCATAATTAATAATAATGTCTTTGGGTCATTATTTGTGGGCTGGTGGTCCAAAGATAGTCTGACAAGAAAGCTTGCCACACACACATATGCATATATAATATATACATATAACATAAAAAATTTAAAATGCTACTAGAGCACCAGTATGGTAGTACATTCCTGTAATCTCAGTGCTTGGAAGGCTGAGACAGGAGGATTGGGAGTTTGAGGCCAGCCTGGGCTACATAGTAAGACTCTATCCTTAAACAACTTAAGGACTTCCGAGTAAGATGGCAAACTAGAAGCCGCCTCTGTGTGAGCCAATGAAAGAGATAGTTCAGAATAAGAAACTTCATCTCCACGAGAGAAATCAAGGAAGAAGAGCTTCAGAAATTCACAAAGTGAAGTAGTCAGAGAAGGGCCTAAACAAAGGTACAACACACGGAGCTGCAAGCTGAACACAGTCCCTCGTGGAGGAAGAGACTGACGATGCTTCTAAAAGGTAAGACAGATAGAAAAATGGCCAGCCTCACCCTCAGCACAAACCCACAGCCCTTGGGAGCCTCAAGTGTAGCTGTAGACTTTGGTGAGACAGTAGTTCCTCTGGTGGGCATGTCAGAGGTGGAGAGAAATCCCATTTTGTCATGCTGTGTGATTAGGGCAGCAGAAGCCAGGCGCCATCTGGACAGANACTCATCTGTTAAAAACTGGGCTACCCTGGGCCTGAAGTTAGGAGCATCCACAGACCAGGGAGCCTTGGGTTAGCCNGTTACAACCCTTCATGAGGGAAGGCCCACACGGGCAGTTGTGATGAGCAAGGGGGCCAGGCCTAATGGGACAAAGAGTGGAGAAGGCAGGAGACTGGCTCAGGTTGACAATCGCATAAGGAGAAATGGCCCTGCCCTTGGTGAGGGAAATGGATCTGCTCTACTGAAAGCTAACCGGGAAGTTTGAGAGTTGTCTGACTGAGGTCATCTCCAGCTCTCCAGGTTTTTACTCCACATTTAGCAAGATTTCTACTTTTTNCCCCCTATTTTAAGTTTTTTATATTTTTAATCGTTATTCTCCTTTATCTCGTTTGTTTGCACTTTTTTTTTTCCATTTGGGGTCAATTTTTTTTTTCCTTTCTTGACGTTGAGCATGTCTGGAGTTGAGATGTAAGCAGAAGAGGCCCCATAAAATGCATATGCACACTTGTATATATACATATGTTTCCTTGTGATTTAACTTCTATACATTTATTGGTATCTATTTACTTTACCTTAATTTTTTAAAATGATCTTATATTTATATTTTATTGCTCTAATTTTGGTTTTGAACTTTTTAATTATTGGGAAATCCTTGTTGTTCCCCCCCCCAAATCTTTTCCTTGGCCTCTTCTTTTTTTCTTAACATTCTTTTCTATTCTTCTTGTTTCCTTCCTTTATCTCACTTATTTACTATTTTTAAACTCACCCTAATTAACTGTGAACCTCATTGTACATTTTCTACAGGAGTTTTGCCATTTTCAGTTATNTGGTCACTGGAATATATGACTGAGCTGTCAGTGACTTTTGTTTTCCTGAACATTTCTACATATTGTATGGTTTTGTCTTGATGCTGGTCTAGTAGTTTGTTTTCCCTTTGCTGAGTGGTGGTAGAAGTTCAGCTTTCAAGAGCAGGCTGTCAGTAAGAAGCCCGCCGCCACCACAAACAAACCAGAAGAGGCATGCAAAACAACAGACATGCCAATCTCAATACAAAATGCAAGAAGTGTGAAAAAGCAAGGTGACTCCAAGCAAGCATAGCTCACAGATAGAAAAATAACTGAAAGACAAGAGAAGGTAGTCCTGGTGACCAGGATGAGTGTGGATGGCAAAGGGACAGATGGGCCATGAAAGAGGCAAGGAATCTGGAGAAAGAGGCTACAAAGGAGGAGAGGAATGAGGTCAAAGGGGAACAAGGTAGATGGTGGATGTCATAATGGTACCTGTGGTGGTTTGGATGCCAATGGCCCCCATAGGCTCATATGTTAGAATGCTTGGTCTCCAGTTTGTGGAACTGTTTGGGAAGGACTAGGAGGTGCAGACTTGTTAGAAGAGGTATGTCACAGGAGGTGGGCTTTGAGGTTTCAAAAGACTCCTGTCATCCCCAATGTTCTCTCTCTGCCTCGACTTTTAGATCAAGCTGTGAACTCTCAGCTGTTCCTGCTGCCACCTTCGCTCTGCCTTCATGGACTGTAGCCTCTGAAACTGAGANCCCAATTAAACTCTTTCTCCTAAATTGCCTTACTCATGGTCTTTTCTCACAGCATTAGAAAAGTAACTAAGACAGTAACTAGGCCAGGCAGTGATGGTGCACACCTTTAATCCCAGCACTCAGGAGGCAGAAGCAAGCAGATCTCTGAGTTGAGGCCAGCCTAGTCTACATAGCAATTTCCAGGACAGCCAGGGCTACACAGAGAAACCCTGTCTCGGAGGGAAAAAAAAGACAGTATCTAATACATTATATGTCAATTTTTTAAAAATAAAAAACAAATCTCTTAAAAATATTTTAAAATTTTTTGGTAGAAATGATCAACGTCCTGAAAGGGGATAGAAATCAGTTAATGAGTTTAGTCCAGAACTAGAGAGGAAAGTCGGGAACATAGAAGGAAAAGTCAGCAAAAATGAGTGAGAAAATCAGCAATGTGGATGGAAAAGTCAACAATGTGAAAGAAAAATTCTGCAAGGAAATTCAGATTTTAAAAAATAAAGAGATGTTGGAAATGAAAACATCAATGAATTATATAAAACCACAGTGGGCAGCATCACTAACAGATGTGAGCAAGCCAAAGAAAGAACAGAAGAGGTTGACCAATGCTGCATTTCAGGTATCAATAAAGGGGGAGTTGAGGTAAATGAGCATGACCACAAAATTCAGGAACTCTGGGATGCAGGAAGAGAGCAAACTTAAGAATCCATGGGATATAAGAAGATGCTGAGATAAAAATCCAAACCTAGATATAAATGTTCAAAAGAAATATTTAGAACCCCAAACCACCTAAGTAGACATGACCAGAGAACAACTTCTCTGTTATATAAGTTGCAAAGATCTTTGAAAAAAATACAAAGCAACAAAACAATATTAAAAATTTTAAGAGAAGGGCCAGGCATGATAGCATAGGTCTTTAAATCCTAGCACTCAGGAGGAAGAGGCTGGCAGATCTCTGTGAAGTCAAGGCCAGCCTGGTCTACAGAATGAGTTCCAAGCTAGCCAGGTAAACATAGTGAGACCTTATCTCCAAAAACAGTTTTAAGAGAAAATATGGAATCATCTACAAAGGCAAAACATCAGAATAATATCAAAACTGTCATTAGCCACTTTAAAAGTCAGAAAGTATTGAATGGCATATTTCAGGCCTTGACAGTTAACTGCCAACCAAGATTGCTACATCCTGCAAAGCTATCTTTTAAAGTTGTTGGAGAGATAAAGACATTTCAAACCAAGAACAAACTAAGGCAGGTCATGACTACCAAGCCAGTAGATATTCAAAGGAATACTCTATACACAGAGAAGACAAACAGAAAGTCTCCACTGCTAGGGTATAGGGAAGGATAAGTTTCACAAGAGCAAGGAGGAAACCCAACATCCTAGAATAATAAGCCTGAAGTTCCCTAACAGTGGCAGGGAGAGAGTAAAGAACAAACTATAATTCAATCAATCAGATGAGCAACCAACAAAATTATAGAAATCAGTGAACATCTTTCAGTAGCACCCTTAAATGTAAATGGCTTCGACTTGCCAATAAAAATAAAATAAAATAAACAGGCTTGGCTAACTAAATTTTAAAAAATAAACAAAACAACAAACCTATATCCAACTCTCTATTGTCTCCAAGAAATAAGAAACATACCTCACTAGTAAAGACATCTGAAGACTGAGCATCAACAATGAAAAACAACCTGTCAAGTGAATGGAAACCAAAACTAAGCTGGTGTTGCTACTCTGATATCCAATAGAGTCAATTTAAGAGGAAATTTTATAGCTATGAGTACTTACAAAGAAAGATCTGAAATAAACTAACCAACAGTGCACTTCAAGATACGAGAAAAACAAGAACAATCCAAACTCAAAAGAAGCAGATGGCAAGAAATAATAAATACCAGGGAAGAAATTAATTAAAATGAAGGCTAATAGAGCAATACATAAAGTCAATCAAATAAATAGTTGGTTCTTTAAAAAAATCAATAAGATTGCTAAGTCTCTAGTCAAATGAACTAAATAGAAAGAGAAAAGATACAAATTCATAAAATGACATATGAAAAAGAAGTTAATATAGATTCCAATTAAAGCCAGAGAATAATTAGGGAATATGCTAAAAACTTGTATTCCAAAAATACTGGGAAAACTAGAAGAAATGGATAAATTCCTAGACACGTATGACCTAACGAAATTAAATCAAGACAATATTGACAACTTCAACATATCCAAAGCAATCAATGAGATTGAAGTAGCAATTTTTTTAAAAAAAAATTCAGGGTCAGGATTCACTGACAACTTTTATAAAATGTATAAATAAAAGCTAATACCAGTGCTCCTGAAACCATTCTATAAAATAGAGAAGGAAGGAACACATCCTACAAAGTCAGCAGTACTCCAACACTAAAACCAGAAAAGGACACAAAACAGAAAGGAAGCTATAGGCCAACCTCCCAGGTAGCATAATCTCAGCACTTTGGGAGTAGAGGTAGGTGGATGTCTATGAGCTTCAGGCCAGCCTGATCTATAGAGTGAGTTCCAGGGTAGCCAGGGCTACACAGAGAAACTTTGTCTCAGAACACCCCGCCCCCAAATACACATTTTGCAAGCCTAATTCAAGAAAACATTAAGAAGATTGTGTACAGTGACCAAGGAGATTTCCTTNTAGTAATGCAAAGTTGGTTCAAGATAAGCAAACCAATAAGTCTAATTCAGCATATAAATAGACTTAAGGCCAGACATCATATAATCATCTCACTTGATACAGAAAATGCCTTCAATAAACATTAATATCCATCATGATAAAAAGCCCTGAGGAAACCAAGAGTAGAAGGAATATACCTCAACATAATATAGGCTATATGGAGGAAACCCATAGCCAACAAATGGGGAAACTGAGAACATTTCTCTAAAATTTGCAATGAGATAAAGGTATACACTTTCTATGTTCTTGTTAATTATAGTGCTCAAAGTGTTAGCTAAACCAGTAAGACAAGAGAAAGAAATAACAGATGCAAATAAGAAAGGAAGAAATCAAATAATGTATTTAGTATCCGATGTGTATTTCAAACTGTTGACAGAATAAGAGTGGTGTAAAAACCCCTATACTGTACTCAAACTGTGCAGTTAATTCTGAACCCAAAAGCCCACTTCTGCCCTAAAATATGAACAACCACAGACATTAAACCTGGAAAAAACATGATGCTAAGAGAGTAGCCCTTCGACACTGTTAAATAAGATGGGACCACAAAGAAATGGATAGAGAGAATGTTACAACTCGGTTGTACTCAAGTTCCTCACAGTTTTCAAATCTGTTCTAAGAACAATGCCTGGTTAGAATTTTTGAACAAGTTAGGATATAAAGAATTGAAAACTTCCTAGATCTTCCAGAGACAAACAGGAGAAAGGCAATAAATAGGTCCTGGTTTGTTCCAAGCTTGTGCTGCCTATCTGACACAGTTCCTTTGCTGTCCCTATCTGCAGTCATTGATCTGGAATGTGGGTATGTTTACATCAGTGAAAGGCAAAGGCTACCTATAGGTTTAGGAATCACTAGAGAGTATCAATGAGTTTCAGATAACTGAACTTAACTTCATCTTTTATTCTTTTTTAAAACTTTAATATTTAGTGCCATCTATGAAATTCTCTTTTTAAAAGGCAGAAATGTATTTTTGGTGGACTATTAAATGTTGGTTTCCAATCAGAAACACTGGGCACTGTTGCTAGCTCTAGGCTGGAGAGCCCCTTTCAGAGCTGCTTAGCTGTGAACAAATAGAGTGGGTCTTTTTAGCTGTGTGCTGAGTGTGGCTCATCTCAAATCCTTAAGCATTCAGTCAAATGAACAATAGAGAGCTCTTGGAATAACCATGTAATGCTATAGCCATTGCTAATAAATGCAACAGTTTTCAAAATAAAAAAAAGAACAAATAAGTGAATGCATGTGTTATTAGGACTCATAAGAGACTCTAGCTAGAAATACTAGGAAGAATAAACTCAAAAGTAGGTTTGAAAAGAATAAAATCTGTAAAAAAAAAAAGCTGATTCTGGAAGAGAGAAAGTCTTACAGTATCATCAATGAAAATGGTTAGATAAACATTCTGAAAATTATCAAAGGAAATTGAGCACAATTAAGTACTAAGACGTTAGAGCCATTGTATTCATTCATTTTGAGGCAGGGTCTCACAATATTACCCAGGCTAACTTGGATTCCTGAGGCCTGAGTGGTCCTCATCCCTCAGGCTCCTGAACATCAAGGACTACAGGTGCATGTTGTCAAGGGTAGCCCCGGTTTTATTATTGTTGTTGTTTTGGTGTTTTACTNGTTTTTTTTAAATTATATCTTTTATTTTTGAGATTACAACATGTCCCCCTTCCCTTTCCTCCTCCCAAACCCTCCCATATACTTCTTGCTCTCTTTCAAATCCATGGGTTCTTTGCACTTATTGTTTTATCGGAGTTCATATGACTGTGGGAGTCCTCTTCAGTTCATCTTTACACAGGTGTTTGGCACTGTTTCCTCTGAGTTAGTTTACTTTTCTAGTTGTCACAGCTACCAATGTTCAAGTATGTATTTTGGTCATGGTTTGGTACAGTATAGGCCATCATGGCAGAAGGCATGACATCTGAAGTGACTTGGTCCACAGCAGCGAAAGCGTGAGGCAGCTTGTGCATATCTTAACAGATGGAGTGGAAGGAAGCCCTGNTCAGCTCTGGGGTGGCCATAACCCTCTAGCCTTGCCCCTTTTGCCTTACATCAGACAGCTATGTCCAAACACAACAATGCTATCAGCTGGAGACTGAATATTCAAACACATGAGCCTGTGGGNGCNGGGGAGACATTTGGTTATTCAAATCATAACACTCTACAAGATCTATAGAGGAGTATATCTATGCAGCCAACTAGCATCTTCCAGGACTGCTTGTCACCAGCGTCACTCAGTGATATCAATATCCTGTTCCTTCCAATAGTTGTGGACCCTGAGGGTGGATAGGTTTCAGTTTAAGTTCCCCCATTTCTTGGAGGCAAGTTCACCCAGGTAACAAATACCTAGATCTGACTTTGGTGCTCACATGGTTCCCATGGAAAGGGTAAAATTTCAACCTGCCAGCTCACCAAAAGTTTCTTGGCTAGCTTGGGCCATCCGAATGTTTTGTCTTTCAGTAAGACCTCACCAAAACTCTTTAAGTACATGGCCTTAGTTGGTCCAGACCTCCCCCAGCCCTGTTTTTCAAACCACAGATCAGAACTCACAAAATCAGAGAGAGAAAAACTGTATTTCTAAAATGAGATAAAACAGAGAATATTACAGTTCATTGTAATAAAATAATATTACAGTTCATTGTAATAAGATCATCATTGAACGACATGGTACTACCCTACCCAGTGTATGGGAAGCTGGGGTGGGGTGCTTGCATGCATGCACATGGGGGCAGCGTTACAAGATTTTCTTAATTATGGTCATGATCTGAAAATGTTGAGGAATTCAGTACCTTCTGCTTCCCTATTTCAGCTCTGCAGAAACTCAGACTTCCTGAGATCTGGCTTTTCTCTTTTGCCTTATTTCTTGTCTCCAGGTCAGTTTCATTTGTCTCCTGACCTGTTAAACTATTCTGTTCCTCTCATACAAACAATTCCATGTTATTAGAAAGTATTTGAGTCTCTCCCCTAATAAAGGGGCTCAGCTTGAGTTTTTCTCCACAGGCTTATTCTTACAAAACATCCATTGGTTTGCTGAGTAGCCCATGTCTATAAGGATATACAGTTCATTAATTTCATTCTTAAATTCCAAAAGCCCTCATGAAGCATGCATTATTGTTCTAGATGCCTAAACATACATTATACTAACTTACTGTTGCCCATTGTATCTAGAGGTCTAGAAATGATCTAATACGCATCCCTTTCAATNANTTGAGTGCTTAGTAGGACGTTTTGTATTTATACCTTGATGGTTACAACCAACTAGGCAAGGACTGTCAGTCATGTAATCTTTGTTTTGTGACAGGGTCTCCCTATGTAGTCTAGTCTAAGATTGAATTTGTGATTCTCTTCCTTCAATACTCCCTACCCCACAGTGCTGGGGTTAGGTCATTCATGGTCACGTCTGACTCTTGCCTAACTTTTAAAAATTAGTCGCTGTGTTATCTTCTTGCTCTGCTTCCTCTCTCCACCCGGAAGCCAGCATTATCATAGTCCCAGACCTTCTAAACATGGGTGTGGATTTGATAAATATGGAAGGCAGTTTCTTTCCATCTCTATAAATATTCAATAAATGTGTGATTGGATCACTATCTCCAACTCTCCATTCCCACAGCCAGATGAGAAATATGCGGCCATGGCTGCCCGTGAGTTATTGTTGTTTTTGTTTTTGTTAGTGTTTACATGAACTTAAAAAGCCTCAAGAGACATTTAAGGATTTTTTTCCCTAAGCGAGCTGAAATAAGTTTTGTTTGAGAAATTAAAAGGAAATTGTTTTTGGCTTAGTAGAGATAGACATTTTAAAATGGCTGCAAGGTCAGGAATAAGGTAGTTTCTGTGACCCCAACAAATAGCCAAGCCAGCCTCCATCTAGACATGAGGAATTTACAAATGCTGCTATTTCTTATGATTAATCCAGCTTGAACAAGTAATTTTCATGGGAAAACAATTGTAACTGAGTAGACGAAATACAAATGTGTTTCTAATATTAAATAAATACACACAGACACATACAGGCCTCCAGTGAAAACATAATCAATTCCAGTTAGTTCATGTGGGTAAATCAGTCAGCTATCAAAGATCAGAACACACGTTTCACTCGACTCAAGAATAGAACCACCTAAAATCTTTAGGAAGTACTGTGTCTTTGGGAAAAGTATTCCCACAAACTGGAGTCCACATGAGGGCCCTCTCCGGTGAAGGAAGTATGTTTGCTATCCTTGCAGGAAGCAAGGGTTGGGAAACAGGAGTGTGAATGTGCGTGCTGGCCCCACCATGGCTTGTTTTTACACAGTGCTCTGNTGTGTCTGTTTCTTGCTGCTTGTTAGCTGGTAGACTTGTGCTCAAAATCACCAAGGAAGTGTACAGCTACTCAAGTGTCATTTCCATGGAGAAGCCTGAATCAGGAAACCACTGCAGAACACCAACAGTTTTTAGGAGGGTCTGGAATCTAAGCAAGGTAACTAATGACTGTCTCTCTGTAGGCAATGACAAGCAGGACTAATCTACGAACTGTTAATNCCTTTCCTCGCTTTGGTTTGGTTTTCTANGAGGAAATCTGTTTGTGATTATTNGAGCCATGGCTGGTTTTACTGTCGATTACAGAAGAGCTGTGAGGCAATTTGCAGTATGGAGAAAACACATGCAGCTAAAAGCACTCCTAAGGCTTTGCTGCATCGGCGGTGCTGGTTTAGCATCATCCTGTGCATCTTATTAAACGGAAAGAGCTTGTGGTGAGTCCTGGTGAAACTGAAGCCAGCCTCCATCTGTTCTTGTCAGGTGTGGCTGATGGCTAACAGCCTTCCTTCCGGAGAGCTGCCTTCCCCAACTCCAGGAGAACCTGGCTAACAAAATCATCACAGTTTCCATCTTTGTTTTTGCTGGCTTCCAGTGAGAATGNGCACACAGGCTGTGATAAAGCTGATGCGAAAGTCACTTAGGAAATTCAGCGGACAAGGGCCAAGGCTTTAATGGTGGTTTCTTGGGTCATGAGGTGGAAGACAGGAGAATCTGTATGCAGTGACAGCTGAGTGTGAGAGGAGCACTGGGTACAGTCTAGGACATTGGCTGCCTGGACAACACTGGGCAGGGAAGTTCATGGTGTTAGTTTTCCTATTTGTTCAATGTCATGCTCGGCTACCTTGTCAGACACATCTCGTGCCTCCCCTCAGTTCCTGTGGCCTTGCCTGGGTCTAGCTGGCCACCTCAGGTGTTGCAATAGCACTTCATCATCTTTAACCACCTGCTCCAGACCCACCTGCTGCCTCTGAAGTGTGACATGCTGTGAGATTCAATGACATTCCTGTGTATAAGGGAACAGGGATGCAGGCAGTGAAGGCACACTGAAGTGAAGTTTTGGGCTCTGGGAGCCCTCAGACATATTCTTATCATATTCTCCCAAGAGCAGTCTATTATGAGATGCAACAGCACCAGGGACCACTCAGAAAAAGGTCTAGTAGGAAGAAAGATTGATGTAGCAATGGAGACCGATGCCAAGCAGAGGTGGGATCCTTAATGTGCTTGCCTCCTTGCTCNCCTTCCTTCCAGGTCCTGGTCACTTCTGCTGGCTCCTGCTTCCTGAGAAAGTAGAAACAGGCTGAACTGACCTCCCTAAGAAAGTAGGAACAGGCAGAACTTTACCTTGGGGCACCCAAAGCTAAGACAACAAGATCCACTCTATTCCTCAGTGTCNTCAGGGAGTCTCAAAGATGCTCAGTGCGGACCATGAAGCAGACATCAAGGGCTCTGTTTTATACAGCATCTTTCTGGGTGAGGTTCACTTATGACAACAGTGCCTGGACCAGGGCTGAAGATGCAGAATTTGAACTGTCATCACAGTATGGTAAGATGTGAATCTGTTTGTGACTCATGTTTGCAGGGAGCAGGTCACATGGGAGGAGGGCAAGGGAACGAATCTATGATCACAAGTTGCAGCCAGNGCAGAACCATTCTCCCCTCAACCCCCTTCCTTTCCCTGCTAAAACTGACTCCTTCGTGTAGAATGTTGAGGTCTCTTGATCTGAGGAGGTTCACATTTTCCATGCCCTAGAGGATGAACTTAAAGTCAGATGTGTAACTCACCTCTGGCTAATGAAACAGTAAGAATTCTGCTACAGAACTCCTTCCCTATGGAAACAGTATACAAAGAGGGGGAAGTTGCCGCAACCTTTCTTGGATGTAGATGGGATGCCTGGGCTACACCAGCTACATTGTGACCTTGAGACATACATGAATAAGGACAAGCGTCTCAGAGACGCTGGCCCTAGCTTCAGTGAGCCAGTAAGCCAATTTCAGTAGCTGTGTGTCATCTTCCCGTATGTAGGAAAAAGCCATCTTGATTCATTTATCTCTGCTAGTAGGGTTTCCTGTCACTGGCAGCCCACATCATTCCCATGCTAAAAAGATGTGGTAAAGGTCCAGGAAGTGGGATATGAAACACAAAGATGCAAAAATCCAAGGAGTAGTTTTGAGAAAGACAGCAAATGTTGTCATGGAATCAAGTACAGGCCGGCAAGAGGGCTCAACAAATGACAGCCAGATGACCTGAGCTGGTCCCTAGAATTCACAATGGAAAGAAAGAACCACAGACTCCCTCTGACCTCCACACGTGTACTGTGGCATGCACAAACCCCAAACACACTCACACACATACACACTCACATATACACACATGCACATATACACACTCAAATGCACACACATACACGCTCACATACATACTCAAATACACACACTTATACATGCTCACAAACACTCATGTACACACACTCACATACACACACATACATACACACCCATTCACTCTCAAACATCAAACACACATGTGGTGATTATATTATGTCCCCCAAAATATTGTGTACCCTAATAAAACTTATTTGGGGTCAGAGAACAGAACAGCCACTAGATTAGACATAGAGGTTAGGCAGTGGTAGCACATGCCTTTAATCCTAGCATTCCTGAGGCAGAGATCCATCCAGATCTCTGTGAGTTCAAGGCCACACTGGAAACAGCCAGGCATGGTGGCACAC
>LZPO01027423.1:317282-333002 GCA_001675575.1 Neotoma lepida | reverse complement strand
ACACACACAGACACACACAGACACAAAAATAAATTTTTTAAATTTTTAAGATGAGGCTGGAAAAGTTTCATGACAGTTTTCAAGTAAGGGGTTAAATATGAGAGCCATGTATTTTCCTTTTTTTGGTATATATTAGTGGTACAAAATAACGGGTTTTATTGTGACATCTTCATGTATATCATCTACTTTGCTCACATATATCCTATTACCCTCTCTTACTCACCCCATCCCCTACCTCTTCCCTAATAGTTCCCTTCTATGTTCTTATCCTTTCTCCCCTAAATCCCACATGTGAGGAAAGTGTGTCATGCTTGTCCTTCTGAGTCTCATTCATTTCAGTTAAGAAGCTCTCCAGTTTGATCTACTTTACTACATAAGAACCATTTTAGAGGGGCCGAGGGGGCAAAAGACAGACTGTAACGGACAGAAGAGCACAGGCTCCTCCGATAGCGACTGCTCTTTCAGGAAGCCTGGAATGAACATGTACCATGCAGTCCAGTGTGTTAGCATGTTTCTCATGCAGTCTAGTGTGTTAGCATGTTGATCAGATTCTGCACCCAGGTGTTACACGTCCTGGGATCTACTCAGCAGAAATAATTAGAGATACTGACAAAGATTTAGGTACACATATGATAATTGCTACTCCATATATAATTCAACAATGGTGGCAGCAATAAAAATATGAAGCAAAGACAAACTGTTGAATAAGTTATGGAGAATCATGATAGAATCTTGCTCCTGCCAAGATACATGATGCTTGAATTTTCTTAATGGCATGGAGTAATGTTTATAATGGGTCAGATAAAAAACAGACTATAAAATATGATTATAAATTCGTGACATATAACATGTACTATTTATACTTGAAGGGAAAGTTAAGAAAGAAATGCACCAAATATGTAAGGGAGCCTCATAAATCTTGCAATTTTCCTTGGTTTCAAAATTAGCCTTTTTCGTTTTTGTGATTATGATAATTTTTAAAATGACATTTGTTATGAAGAGAAAGAAATAGAATGGCTAAGAAGCCAGGCATGCTGCAGCACATCTGTGTTCCAGCCCTCAGGAGGCAGAGACAAGAGAACTGTCAGGAATTGGAGGCCAGGCTGGGCTACACAGTGAGTTCCCAGGCAGCTAGAGAGTGAAATTACCTTAAAACAAAAGTAGCTTTGGAGTGGGCACTGGAAGTACATAAACCTGAAAAAAAGGCAAGTGTTTTAACTTCTAAGAATGCAATCTACACAACAAGCAACCAAGAATCTTGGGAGCAAATCTGATGTCTAGTCATAAGTACATTATTTTCCTTTGTTTGTGTATTTAGGATATTCTCTTTCCTGGACCATGTTTTCCTCTTGTGCAAAGATAAAAAAGAGAAATGTGGAATATTTTAGCCAGTGACTGGTGTGACNNTCTCTTGCAGACTGGAGCCCCTTTACACAATTGACAGGAGGAGATGACAGCAAGTACTTCTCCTGAGAATATATAGTATGCATAATGATGGGCAATTAACTCCCACCTACTTAGAGCACATGTGTTGCATCAGGATAGAAGGACAGTTAGGAACAGAAGTGTCCAGGTGATGGCGCATGTCGCATCTATGGAAGCCTTGAGTATGAAAGAGGAGGCTGGTCTCAGCAGACTGGCAGGAGGCAGCACTGCAGACAAAGCTGGGTGGGGGAGTGGTGTTTCACCAACACACTCATTGCCCATGTCCTGGACCACCCACTCCCATCCCTCATACCTCCAGGCTTTTATATTCCAGCTTAGGTTATTTGAGTCATTCTAGAACATTTTCTGGTTTTCCTAAGGAGTATCAGTTGTTCCTATTATTACTTGATGGGGAAGCCCATATAAAATTGTTCCTTGATCCCATTTCTCTTTTCTTGACACAAAGCCATGGAGGACATCTTCGAGCAAAGGATTCCAGTATTCCATTATTTCAACAAATGGCTCTCTTCCAGTTCACTATTTAGAGTGGAAATCTATTACTTGGTTCCTGGAAAGTCCTGCAATAGGTCCAAAGGAAAAGTGGTNGTTTCTATATAAAGGAAAGAGAAAGGGCAAATGGGATCATTATGAGGAAATCTCTTTTGACACAGTTTAGACACTGTGAAAATATTGGTTGTCGAAATGGCTACTCAAATTGCATGAGACTCTAAGATTGATAGAGGCAGCAAGGGTCCCCTGAGAAGTGCGCTTGTGTCCAGGGAATGGGGCTGCTTCATTCAGCACCTTAATATTTAGCACTTCTCAGAGGAGAAGCCAGAGGGAGGGAGGACTAGCCTGTGGAAGATGGTTCTTCCTGATGTTGGGGACAAATCATGCTCCTGGAGCTCCCAAAACCTGAGGATGCTGGGTCAGTGTGTCCCTGAGAAAGAGAATGGGCCCCAGGTACTGGTCTACCGTGATGAATTGGGCCTATTGGAGGTCTAGTGGTTGAGGAAACACTTGCTCTGTAGACCAGGCTGGCCTCAAACTCAGAAATCTGCCAGCCTCTGCCTTCCTAGTGCTGGGATTAAAGGTGTGCACCACCACACCTGGCTCTAAGCTTTTCTTTAATTCCTTTTCACAAGTTGGAAATTTAGCTAGGTGGTATCTTACCCTGAGGTCACCACTCTGTTTATTCCATTTCTTAATCTGTTTATCTCCTTGAACACTTCTGGTTCTCCTTTTCTCCTCAGATTTTACATTTTGTTGTTTACCCTGCTCAGTTTGCTCCTTTTCATTATAAATCTTCACTAGAGTTACCACTAATAACCATACAACAGAGTCTATACTAAGCTGTTTTGAGATTTCCTCTGCCAATTAATCCAAAACTCTTCACTTTAGCCTTAGGTAGACTTTTCGGACAAGGGCAAAAAGCAGCCACTTTCTTCACCAAAATATCACAAAAAAATCTCTAGGCAGCATACTAAAATTCTTCTCCTCTGAAACCTCTTGAGACAGCCTCATACAGTTCAAATAATTCTCAGCACCATTGTCTTCCATGCTCCTACTAGTATAGCCCATTAAGCAGTGCTTAAAGCATTCCACTGCTGTCTTAATACAAAGTACCAAAGTTCAAATTCTTCCAAACAAAACCATGGTCAGGCCTATTCACAGCAATACCCCAGTCCCTGGAACCAAATTCGGTCTTAGTCGGGGTTCCCATTGCTGTGAAGAGACACCATGACCACAGCAACTCTTATAAAGGAAAACATTTAATTGGGGCTGGCTTACAGTTCAGAGATTTAGTCCGATATCATCATGGTGGAACATGGCAGTATGCAGGCAGACATGGTGCTAGAAAAGAAGCTGAGAGTCCTACATCTTGACTCACAGGTGACAGGAAGTAGGCTGAGACACAGGGCATGGCTTGAGTACACATGAGACCTCAAAGCCCACCTCCACAGAGAAGTGTGTCTTCCTCCAACAAAGCCATACCTATTCCAACAAAGGCACACCTAGTAATGCCACTCCCTTTGGGGCCCATTCCACTCCCTGGTCCCAAAGGCTTGTAGCCATGTCATAATGCAAAAATGCATTCAGTTCAATTTCAAAATTCCCCATCTGGTTTGAAAGAAAATGGCCCCCAAAGGGAGTGGCACTATTAGGAGGAGTAGCTTTGTTGGAGTAGGTGTGGTCTTGTTGGAGGAAGTGTGTCACCGTGGAAGGTAGGCTTCAAGGTCTCCTGTGCTCAAGTTATGTTTAGTGTGACACACAGTTCACTTCCTGTTGCCTGCAGATCAAGATGTAGAACTCTCAGCTCCTTCTTCAGCACCATGTCAGCCTGCACGCTGCCNTGCTTCCCACCACGATGATAATGGACTGAAACTTTAAATGAGGCACCCCAACTAAATGTTTTCCTTTATAAGAGTTTCTGTGGTCACNGTGTCTCTTCACAGCAATAGAACCCCTAAGACAGGTGGGAAATAGTACACGCAGAGACAAGGAGGGAGAATGAAAATGATGGCAATAATGGCCGCATAGCAAAAGAAATCTCTAGCAAAGAGTGTGGTACTTGGGTTGATGGCCCCTGCAAAGGGTTTGAAGTGCCTCTAAGGCTACTTCTCTGTGTCCACTCATGTGGAGCATAAGACACTGTGTGTCTTTGGGCTGATGTATCTGCTCTGCTAAGACCACAAGCATAGTAGCTACTGAGTCAAGAACACCAGGAATGCATAAAGAGGCTGCAGTTGGCAAGGAGACTGGCGGGGGGGTAGGGGTAGGGGAGGGACTGACAGAACACCTGAGCAGTCTTTTCTGAGGGAGTTGGTAGAAGGATGTTGAAATGAGAGACTTAAGAAGGTTTCCTTACTTGCAAACCCAGCAGATAAAAAAAAAGAAAAGAAAAGAAAGCTGAAAGCTGAAAGCTGAAAACAAGCAGTAACAAATGTGGCTGTCTCCTTCCCTATGAGTCCTACTCATAGCTCCCAGAAGTTAGGAAATGGGCTTCTTGGCATGGTGAGGTACTGATTTAGGTGCCGTTGATGATTATTCAAAGAGAGTTTAATACATTTGAGTGTGACATAGACCTTCTTTCTGCTTACCTTCAGGTGACAACGTGGGTACTTTATCATTCTCAGATATCAAGTTGGTAGAAGAGAATTATAAAATCTTATCCCTTTATGTAAACAGCAGGAGAGGGGGCAGACAAGAGTAAACATCCCCCTTTACCAGGACCCCACACTGGCGATAATAGCCTTAATCTATTCATGTAAGAACAGGGCTCATGGACTTATCAACTCACTTNTCAATTCACACTGGGAAATAACACAAACTTTGGTGGACACATCCAAACCATAGAAAGGGAGGGGATGAGAAGAAACAGAAATGCTAATCACATTGCTGATGGGAACGTAAATTGATGTGGTCCGCTATGGGAAAAAAAACTTGGCAGTTATTAAAAAATCCAAACAGAGAATGAGCCACAGGACCCAGCAATTCCATACCTAGGAATGTTCCCAAGAGAACTAAAAGCAGGCGCTTATGCACTCGTGTGTGAATGTTCATAGTAGCATTGATTACAGCAGTCAACTGTGAAACAACCCAATACCTGACTGAATAAATAAAATATGTCTTATACTCATGAGGGGTTATTAAAACTTAAAACGAATGAGGTGTAAGTACATGCAACAACGTGGATGAGTCTTGAAAACATGCCATTAAGATATATGCATCATGATTCCATTTTCACAAGTCTCAGTAGCTCCATACTGACAGAAAGTGGGTGACTGGGTACAAGTAGAAGAAACAGAAAGGGAAGAGATTATTTACTGAGCAAATGGTTTCTTTTAGAAGTGCTGGAAGTGTTCTAGAATTAGACAGAGATGAGCGCAGTACNTCCTGTAGGTATTGGAAACTGCTCTACTAAACACTTGAAAACGATGAGTCTTATTTTACGTGACTTATTTTTTAAAGTATGTTATAAAATGGATTTGTTTTTGGAGACAGAGTCTTGACTATGTAGCCCAAGCTGGTTTCAGCTTGCAGCAATCCTCCTGTCTCAGCCTTGTAGCAGGCTTTCTTTTAGGCAACCANCCANCTTCCAAATCATGACACAGAGACNTNTTATTAGTTATAAATGTTTGAATTTATTTTATGCTTGTCCCAGTAGCTCTTATAACTTATTTTAACCTGTTTCTCTTCATCTACATTTTGCCTCAGGATTTTTTACNTTTCTTTCACTCTGTATGTCCTACTCCATGTCTGTCTGTCTGGCGGCTGCCTGGCTGGCTGGCACTGGGCGTCTCCCTCTCTTCCTCCCTCATTCTCTTTTCTCTCCTCTCTCAAGCCTAGATTCCTCCTCCTACTTATTCTCTCTGCCCGCCAGCCCCACCTACCACTCTACTGCCTGGCTATTGACTGTTCAGCTTTTTCTTAGACCAATCAAGTGCCTTAAGCAGGCAAGATAAAACAGCAACACATCTTTACATAATTAAACAAATGCAGCAGAAACAAANGTAACATACCTTTACATATTTAAAGTAATATTCTGCAACATAAACAAATGTAACACATCTTTACATAGTTAAAATAATATTCTATAACACAGCCTCCCAAGTGCCATATGTCTAGCTCAGCAAAATGGATTTTAAAGAAGTATTCTATGACTTTGCCTTCATATAGTTTAATATAGTTCTTTTACATCTACCTGCAATCCCTCTTTTGCCTTTACACACACACCTCAGTTATTCTAGGTACCAGAGTCATTATATAGGCTGGTCTGTGATTGGAGGTCCATTTCTGAGTGGCTTTTGCCAGGGTCCTGACACATTGTCACCAGAAGGTGCATGGTGATTCCTAGCAGCTCTTAAATGCCACAGTCCCAAAGCACAGCCCTGTTTCTCTNGCATACTTGGTCTCTCTTGGCACCCTTGCATTAGCAAAGGACAGTTCTGCAGGCTGTGTCCAACAGTTCTCCCCTCCATATTTGAAGTTAACCCCCCTGTCTAGATAACTGACCTCTTAATTGGCTTGGAAATCTCCTCACATTTCTTCAGCACCGTAGACACCTTATAATATGCCTTTACAAGACAGGCCTCACCACATGTCCTCTTTGTAAGGGTTACAGCTCTGAGGGGAAAGGTATCCTGGCAGTTGGGAGCCAGGAATACCACAAAGTCACACCACACAACAAACGTCACACAAGAGATTTATTGGGAAAGACACAAGCGGGTGGCTGCCTCTGCTTGGGTGGGAAGCAGCAAAGAACTCAGTGGGCTTTGTATCGGGTTGCAGGGGGAGTAGAACTTTCCAGGGTGGGGATTGGTGGGATTTCAAGTTCTGAGCTTGGGGCAAGCTCAGGGACTGGTGGATTTTCGAGCTCAGGGTTTAGTGGGNTTTCAAGCCCTTTTTACTCTGTTGGGTAGAACTTGANTGCCTGCANGTGTACAGGCTGGGTTTGGTTATTAAGAGTGTTCTGTAGGTGGGACATGACAGTCTGAGATCCTCTGGGGCGGGGTGTGGACATTCCCATGCCTTGGGGGGCTTACACTCTTAACCCTTTGCAGTCTGTTTTCCATTCTCTATCAATTTAATATTTTTAACAAAAATCTAATCATTCCTATTATTAAATCGAATTATTTCACAAAAGAAAATGGTGTATGGTTGTGTGTAGGAATGTGNATGCCTGGAGGCCAGAGGNGACTAAGTGTTTTCCTTGGTCCATCTCCATCTTCTCTTTTGAGATAAAATCTCTCACAGGACATGGTGCTCCCTGATCAGCTGCATTGCCTGGCCAGGGAGCTCCAGGTCTTCCTATCTCTAGTCCCCACTGCACTCAGGTTAAAGATGTCACTGGTTCTTTATGTGTGTGCTGGATATCCTAACTCAGGTCCTCATGTTTGTGTGGCTGGCACTTAACCAACTAAACCTGTCTAAACATTCTCTCTCTCTCACACACACACAGACACGCATACACACACTCTCTCTCTTTCACACACACACTCTTTCTCTCTCACACACACACTCTCTCTTACACACACACACACACACACACTCTCGCTCTTTCTCTCAAACACACACACTCTCTCTCACACACACACACACATACACACACATCTTAAAGCTCATAATCCACTTGCCCTTGACCACAGAATAAAATCCTCAAGTATGCACAGTCTCCAAGGCCTTGGGTGACCTTGTTCTTGTCCATCTTCCCAGTTTCCCCACCAAATCGCTCCACACCAGCACAGGAGAAAGATTATTTTTGTTTCTTGTGTATCAGCGCAGACACCTATGTCCTTATCTCTTTTGGTGACACTCTTACCTTCTCTCCACTTGCACGGGGACAATCCTAATCACTTCTAGAGCTAAGATGGAAGGGCACAATCTCTGGAGGATGCTGTCCTGTGCCTGAGGCTCCTCTTTATGGGACGTATTACTGTCATCATTTACAATAGGTGATTAATCACTAACTGCCTAAACTCCACCACAAAAATGTGAGGCTCACAGAAGAGATATTATCTTGTTCAATGCTGCAGCCCAGTGTCCTTCTCAATGCCACATATACGGCCAGCGGTTAATATGTATTTGTGAACCTGAAATTATGGAATACCATGGGTCTCATAGGTAGCACATGGGAATCAGTTGACATCCTGGTAGCAGGGAGTTAGCAGCCTGACAGAGAAAGGAGGCTGAGAAGCCTTATCAAAGGAGCAGGGTGGAGTGATGGGAGCAGGCGTGATGCTTCCCTCGCCAAGGAACTCTAGCTGGAGCCAGCAGAGCATACTTTAGATCACAGGAAAACTCACACAGCCCTTTGCCTCTCCCTTCCATGCCCTGTTACAACACACACAGCATTGCCAGGACTGTGGAAATCAGGGAGTGGATTATCCATCCACTCCATCCAACTCAATCTTGCAGACTCTTCAATACATTTAGGACCATATCTTTTTCTTGGGGGGTGGGTCAAGATAGGATCTCTCTGTGTAGCCCTGGCTGTCCTAGATCTCTGTAAACAAGGCTGGCCTTGAACTCAGAGATCCACCTGCCTCTGCCTCCCAAGTTCTGGGATTAAAGATGTGTGCCACCACTGCCCAGAAGGGTCATTTCTTGTAGNCTACCAGATGCTCCAAGTAACCATCCCTTGTAGGGGACAGATAAAATTAAGTTCTTGAAATTTCCATAATTAGAGAGTGGTAAGGAGGGGATGGAGAAAGTGATGGACAGTCATCACCATTTAACATTGTAATGAGAAGTAGATAAATGATCAGATCTTGGGCTAGAGAGATATCTCAGTGGTTAGAGCACTGGCTGCTCTTTGCAGAGGTCCTGGGTTCAATTCCCAGCACCCACANGGTGGCTTCCAGCAGTAGTTCTCAACCTTTCTGATGCTGTGACCCTTTAATACAGTTCTTCATATTGTGGTGACCCCAACCATAAAATAATTTCATTGCTACTTCGTAACTGAAATTTTGTTACTGTTATGAATTGCAATGTAAATAACTGATATATGGGATATCTGACATGTGACCCCAAAGGGTCACGACCCACAGGCTTACAGTCACCTGTAATTCCAGTTCCAGGGAATCTGATACGTTCCTCTGACTATCTCAAGCTCTTCACAAACATGGTTCATATACATATATGCAGGTAAAACACTCAGATACATAAAATGAATTATTAAAAGCTGATCAACCCTTTCATCCTGCCAATGAGAAATCCCTAGTAACCAGTTTCCTAGACACTATTGTGCCAAAGAGGGTGCTTCTCCTGTCCTGCCTCTGGCTTCATTACCAAAGGTCCATGTGTTATTTTAGCTCCAATGGGTACCATAGTTGAGAGAGANCAGAAGCAATCTTGGTATCTCCTAAGCAAGGAAGTTAGTCAGGTTTCATATAGCTCTTGGGCTTGTTAGAAGTCAGACACACAAGTATTTCGTATAGAAAACAAGTACCTTAAGAGACACTACAGAACGGGTTCCATGAGGTGTTGCAGCAGATGAGGCATGCTGGGAACAAAACNGAGCAGATATACCCTTTATCTCTTACCTGTGTGCTTTCATTTTCCCACCAAGGAGGACAGGTCATGAACTTCAGAGGGTAGGATAAACGTGAGCAAGGCCAGGTGAAGAAGCTAGAGAAGAGAACATGATGGGATAAGTTGTTCCTAGTGTACGAGCCTCCCAGCCCTGATAGGCTGCATCCTGGAGAAATAAGTAGATTGCAAAAGAGCCCACGCTGTGCTTTGGGACCTCTGAGAAAGGGAGCTGTTCTCTGGAAACTGGAAACAGGCTGGGTTTGGTGTCAGTTAAGGCATTAAAGTCATAGTTTGGCAGCAATGAGCTTAAGTGGAAAGTGACCACAGACAGGCCTGCATGGAAGCTGCCACTTCACTTCTGCCANTTGGCTGCATAATAGCATTTGCAGAAGGTGTTGCATCTAAATATCTTCGAGTATTGGCTGCCATGAACAGCCAGGAGGGTTCACTCAAGAGCACCTGAGCAATGCTGCTCACTACTAGAGACAGTCATAAAAGCATCTCTCAGTAACCCAGGCTCAGACAGATAAATGCATACTCTGGCTTCCAAGGTTCACATATGTGTGGTTATGTGCAAATGAGTATGGGCATAGGTTGTGAAATTAGAAAGGGACCATGGGGGAGGAGATGTTTTGAGGAAGCAGAGTGGAGAAGATAACAGAACACACACAATGTGATATGAAAGTGAAAAGGAGGATATTGGGGGAGGGGAGAGAAGGGTACAAATGGCTGGTGGGGCCAGGAAGATGGGAGGGAATAGCAGAAAAGAGGATCAACCAAGACAGAGTATGTATGACAACGTCAATGAAACTTGTTACTTTTTAAGCTAGCTTATAAAAAAAAATGGGTTTGCTCATAAAAAGATAAATAGTCCTGAAATTCTGCCTTGATCCTGCTTCTGCTCCTAAACTGTCATCACTAAATTTAGCTGTCCTTGTATGTAGCCCATCTTTGTCTTTATTTCCCAAAGGATAAGATTTAATNAAGTTAAAGAGTGATGAATATGAGGTTCCTATACTTTGGTCCCGAAAAGAAAATCAGCTGCACATCCATAAAGCAAGGAAGACATGGTTTAGCTGACAGTGGCACTTTGGACCCTTTCAGAGTTAATCATTTGCCTCACTCAAGAGGATCCATGCAGCAAGGTCTCATGCTGGATGATGATGTCAATATTATGAGACCTCTGCTCCCTTTTGATATGAGTCTATTAATTTTATTATCAGCATCAAGGACTCTGTGATTTGATCTCAAGTCACATACACGCTGAGTATTTCCCCAAAGAGCTTCAGAAAGTGATTTCCTTCCCCAAGGTCAAGGCAGGAGTATCTCTTGTCTTCTGTATTTGCCTTCCAAAGGCTGGATCAAAGTTAAAACAGCCAAAGGAAATGACNGAGAGAAATCTCTGGAGTGGCAGCCCCTNAATCTACAGCATTCCTGGGGCTTTAAGAACACTTCCACTCATTTCACTTGATTGGCGCCTATGCACAGGCCAGAGCTAAGCCTGCTGGGTATCTTCAGTCGACTGATGGTGGAATTAAATAAAATGAGGGGTACAAAGTCTCCCCAAGTTCTCAGTGTCAGGGCTGTCTCTTATACACATCTAGATGTGTATAAGAGACAGCTATGCACTAGTGTGTCCCATGTGGATATGCACGGAATATGAAGTTTGAAATCATATTACAAGTAGGGAGATCTCATCAGCAAAGGGCTTGCTGGCAAGAGAACCTAANTCAGTGGTTCTCAACCTGTGGGTCGAGACCCNTTTGGGGGNTCGAACAACCCTTTCACGGGGGTCACCTAAAACCAACAGAAAANACAGATATTTATATTACAATTCATAACAGTAGCAAAATTGCAGTTATGAGGTAGCCATGAAAATAACTTCACGGTTGGGGGTCACCACAACACGAGGAACTGTATTAAAGGGTCACAGCGTTAGGAAGGTTGAGAACCACTGACCTAAGTGGGTCTTCAGCACCCACATAAAAAGCCAGGCACCCTTCTCTTAGACTCTTTTCCTTCTGTTTGTCGTGTCCAACTCTGATGTGATAGCTTTTATTTTATCGTATTATATATTANTTTGTTATATTTTATTATTATTATCTCATAGAAGCCTGTTTCAAATGAGAGACAGGAAGGGAGTGGATCTGGATATAAAATCTCAGGCCCTGTGCCAGGCCCTCCAACCAGAAATTTTGGGGTCAGAGTCTAGAAATTAGCACTTACCGAAGTCCCTCGGGTGATTCTGATGCCCACTAAATTCTGAGGCACGCTGATATGGAGGCCTGGGGTACCAGGAACAGCATTGTTCCTTACCAATGTCCTGTTCTTTTGAAAGCCAAGCCACAGCCAGCTCCTTGCAGCTTTCCTGCTACCTCCTCTGGCCTCACTTTTCCTGGCACTCACTGGATTCTCACTTGCTCAGCTCTGCCTCATCTTCCTTGTTTGTGTTTGTCATCCTGGGTCTTATTGCCAAAACTACCTGCCTAGGTCCTGGAACTCCTATGGGGAAACCTAATGGTCTGTGCCTGCTCCCAGAACTCTGGGGATGGAGGGCTTTTCCTGTAACACATCTTGGCCTCATGTGCACGATGGGCTTTCTTGTAGCCAGAGGCCACCAACTGTGCTCAGACCTCCTGCAGTCTACTGAGGGTTTTTGCTCTGCACCTCCCTGACTNACCCTCCTTTCCCCNGGNAGATGTCTGCTGCTTACTTGGATATCTAGGCACTGGCAAGAATCCTGTCTTCCTATTCTGCTGAAGGCACAGAATATCCTGATTCTGATGCAGGCCACTTCTCAACACAGTACTGATGCTCTGTGACTTGCCCAAGCTGACTTGGCTNATGGGAGACAGAGTAGGATCCAAACCCACACTCCTCCTACTTGGTCAGCNTTGAGCTGATGCTTAGCTAACAGGGAGATGTCACTCTACTCTTCCACCTGCTCAGGTCATCCTCACTGGTATTCTTTTGTCTTTTGTCATGANTCTCATGATGTTTCCAGAAGGCTCACATGCCTTCTGTGATGTATTGCCAAATGGTGTGCATTTGAGAGGTGGTTAGATCGTGAGGGATTTAGCTTCATCACAGGATAAACTATTGGTGAGTTCACAGATGAATACAGGCAGAAGCAGGGAAGAAATAGGCTGCTGGAGATGTAACATTGAAGATGTATCTTGTTCCCGGCCTCTTGTCTCTCTGTTTCTAGGATGTCATGATGTAGCAGCTTCTTTTCACTGTACCCTTCTGCTGTAATGGCTCTGCCTTGTTACAGGTCTAAAAGCAATAGAGCCATTCAGCCATGTACNTAAATTTTTCAAACTGCACCAAAATAAAGCTTTCCCCTTTAAGTTGATTTTCTCAGATACGTAGTCATAGCAACAACAACGACGACGACCAGCACACTTAAATGATCAGTTCGACTTACGAAACTTTTACCTGAAGCNCAGATGCCTTGGTTTCCTTCTACTTTAGTGGGTTTCTCTGTGCTAACTTGCTCATTAGAAAAGTCACAGTGGAATAGAAATTAAACATACAGAAGGCAGAACCATGCTAGCTAGGTTCAAATCCAGGCTCTACCTCTTGCCTTNTAGTTTGGTCAAGCAGTAAGACTTCAGGCAAGCTAACTTGTCTNTGTCTTAGTTTCTGGATTTATAAAGTGATGATAGTAGCATATCTCATCTTGATACATATCTACCTTGTAGGACTACAGAGTGTAAACATTTTATTNAGACAAAACACTTAGTAGGGTGTCTGTCTCAGAGCTAACATGGATGTCCCCAAGTATCTTCTTCACCATTTACCCCCTTGCCATCAATCCTCAGTGTCTTCTATTTTAGGCTAATCTATTTCCTTCTTGTTGTGTTCTCTCATCCACCTGCTTTGCTCCAAGTCCCTTCAGTCCACTTTACTCTTAGGAGAAATTGATTCCTTGCTTCTGCATTAATTCAAGAGATAGAGACTGTTGTGGGATATTTGTATACCATGAAGATATATTGCTGTGATTGGTGTAATAAAAAAGCTGAATGGTCAATAGCTAGTAGGAGAGATAGGTGGACTTCCAGGCAGAGAGAGAATGCTGGGAAGAAGAAAGTGGAGATGCCAGCCAGATGGGGAATGAGTCGGCCACGTAGAATGGGATACATGTAAAAGCCATGTGGTAGAACATAAATTACTAAAAATACGGATTAATTTAAGTTATAAGAGCTAGTTGAAAACAAGCCTAAGCTAAAGGCCAAGCTTTCATAATTAATAATAAGTCTCTATGTCATTATTTGGGAGCTGGCTGGTGGGAGAGAGAAAGACTTATTACAAGAGACTGGCTTCCTTATCGCACATACTTCTTTCTGTATCAAAATATCCCTTGACATGTGACAGTAGGCTTCCATAGACCACTGATGCCCTGGGAAGGCACAAAGCCTTAATTCAGATCTGAGCTGTTGGCTTTAACTCCTAAGCATCTTCCCTCATTTTAAAGATGGATATAATTCAGCCATCTAATTTATAGGGTAATTTTTGAGGATCAAATAAGATTATGTAAAGATGGTCTCTAAGCTCTGAAGTATTCATTACTACCTGAGACAGTTCCATGAAATTTGTTGTTGTGGGCTCCCCATCCAAGCTGTGCATCTTTAACTTCCTTAATCAGCAAAATGAGAATCTACCTCTCTAAGAGATGTGAGAGCCAGGAGGCACTTGAAGGAGCAAGGAACTTCATCAGTCAGGAGGAGTCTTGGCTGCCAGCAACAGAGACCAACTTTGACAAATTTAAGTGAAAAATATTTACTGGGCCTCAGAGAAATCACAAAAGATCAGAGGTCAAGGCCTAGAAGAGGAGCTATAGAAACAAGACATTGTTTCTGCTTGTGACCACTATAACAAACAACAAGCATAGTCATGAGACTATTAGTGTTAATCTAGAATCACCTAGAAGAAGAGCCTCTGCACATGCCTGTGGGGGGTATCTTGATTACATTGAGGTGGGAAGACCTACGTTGTGGTTGATATGACCCCAATACACTTACCAGAGAACAGAACAGCCTCTAGATTAGACACAGAAGCCAGACAGTGGGGGCATACATGCCTTTAATCCTATCACTCAGGAGGCAGAGATTCGTCTGGATCTCTGTGAGTTCAAGGCCACACTGGGAACAGAGCCAGGCATGGTGACATATACCTTTAATCCTAGCACTTGAGATCTCATGTCTTTTCTTGGGAAGGACTCACACCTTTAATCCCAGGAGGTGATGGCAGGAAGCAGAAAGGTATATAAGGTGTGAGGACCAGGAACTAGAGGCTTTTTAGAGCAGTTCAACTGAGACCCTCAGGGGTGAGGACTCAGAGGCTTTCAGNCTGAGGATTCNTGGAACAGGATTGGCTGAGGAGTTGGCNAGGTGAGGTTGGCTGTGGCTTTTCTGTTTCACTGATCTTTCAGCTTTCACCTNAATATCTGGCTCTGGGTTTTTTATTAATAAGACCATTTAGCGATTCGTCTTACATCTGGCACCCAACNTGGGNCTGGCGAGATTCATGTTACACTGCCTACCATGGATGACACCCATTTCCAGGGCTGGGTACCAGACTGGATAAGATAGAGGAGTGAGAACTTGCAAGCATGCATTCATTCATCACTCTCTGCTTCCTGATTATGAATGCAATGGNACCAGTTCCATCAAGCCCCTGCTGCATTGGCTTCCCCACCATGGTGGATGTACCTTGAACTGTGAGCCAAAACATGCCCTTCCTCCCTCACATTGCTTTGGTCAGAATATTTTATCAGAGCAACAGGAAAAAAAACACAAAACAAAACAAACCTAAGACACCTTGAATTCAGGAAACTACCTCAAGACTTTTAGAAGCAAACAGCTTTTGGGCTATGCTTGNGTCTTGAGCTCAGCCTGTGAATGTGTGAATTGTTATGCCCAGATCACGAGGGATCACCCTGGAGACCGAATCCTGTATGTAAAAGCCTTTATTCAAGATCGAACTTGGACTCTCTGTCTGCCTGATGTAGCAGCGGTGAGAGCAGACAGTCCAGAGCCCAGTAGGGTGGAGTTTTTATCATAGCAGAGGTTAGGGTAAGGGGATTTCCAGGGTTCANGACCCTGATTGGCTGACATTTGTCTAGGGGTATCTGTAAAAGAGGAATAGGTGTGTGCTAGGCTCAGGGACATCTTATCTAATCTTATCTGATGATTGGAATATTTGGGATGTCAGGTTCTTCCCCTTAAATGCTGGCCCATCTCTGAGTGGATCCCTGGG
>LZPO01027423.1:290884-301228 GCA_001675575.1 Neotoma lepida | reverse complement strand
CCTCTGCCTCTCCTGCCTCCTGCCTCCTCCCTCCTGCCTCCTTCTGCCTCTGCCTCTGCTTCTGCCTCTGCCTCCTCCTAACTACTGGGATTCAAGGTGTGTACTATCTTGCCCAGCTATAAACAATTATTTTAAACAATTAGTAGGACTAACTGGCTGAGGCCTCCCTTCTCCGCTGCTCCATCGCCAGTGAATCACACAGATTTTCCTTTCCAAACTTTCTTCCCCCAACTGGTTGCCTTATCCCAACCCCCAACACCAACAGGCATTCCCTGGGAATCCCAAGGCCACTGTGGCCANGAAAGCAGGTAGGCTAACTAGAGATCTTCATCTCTCTCTTTCTTCAAGTCCATTCCCCCAGTTTCATTCCCAGCTCTGTAGCAGACCACCTGCTGTAGCCTCTCCTAATCTCTGCCCCCATTTCCAGGGGACTAGCAGATCCTGGTAGAACACCCTGTCTTCCTCCCTCCTGTGGGCCCTCCTCAACCTCCCTCAATCCATCCCCATTTCTAGGTGTCAGCTCCCAATACCTAGAAACACATTTTACCTGGAACCACCAGTGGCTACAGCTATCAGGATCCCAGAAGAATGTCCTAACAGGGTACATACTCTCCTAAGAAGTAGANAGAAAACAGAAACCAAGGAACAAAACATTCAACAAAGACAAGACCAGATATCAGCACCTAGAATTACAATCTCCCCAAACTCAGATGCCTAGTTACCAGCGTAAAAACATAATCAGTAATAACCAGGAAAATATGTTTTCACGAGAGCCCAGCAACCCTACTGCAGCAGGCCTTGAGTATTGTGTCAATGCTGGAGCACAAGAAGAAGACCATAAAATATCCTTCATGAATATGATAGAGGTCTTTAAAGAAGAAATGAATAAATCCCTTAAAGAAATCTATGAAAACACAAACAAGCGACAGAAGAAAATGAATAAAAGAGTTCAAAATCTCAAAGTGGAAATCAATCGATAAAGAAAGCCAAAACNGAGGGAAATCTGGAAAAGAAAAATTTAGGAACTCGAACAGGAACCTCAGAGGCAAGCTTTAAGAAAGGAATACAGAAGATGGAAAAAAGAATCTCAGACATGGAAGACTAGGTAGAAGAAATGGAGACCTTAGTCAAAGAAAATGTTAAATCTACANAACTTCTGGTACAAAACAACCAGGAAATCTGGGACACTGTGAAAAGTCCAAGTCTAAGAATAATAGGAATAAAGGAAGGAGAAGACACCCAGGTCAAAGGCACAGAAAGTCTTCTCAACAAAATCACAGAAGAAACCATACAGAACACCAAATGGACTGGACCAGAAAAGGAAGTCCCTTGGCACATGATAACCACAACACTAAATATACAGAACACAAAGCAAATATTAAAAGCTGCAATGGAAAAAGACCAAGGAATATATAAAGGCAGACCTATTAGAATTATACCTCACTTCTCAATGGAGTCTCTAAAATCCAGAAGGGCTTGGACAGATGTGCTGCAGATTCTAAGAGACCACAGATGCCAGCCCAGACTATTATATACAGCAAAACATTCAATCACCATATATGGAGAAAATAAGACATTCCATGATAAAACCAAATTTAAGCAATACCTATCTACAAATCCAGCATACAGAGGTGCTAGAAGGAAAATTCCAACCTAAAGAGGTTAACCACACCCAAGAAAACACAAGGAATAAATAACCCCATACCAGCAAATTAAAAGAGGACACACACACAACAACAACAACAACAACAACAACAACAACAACAAAATAACAGGAATCAACAAATACTGCTCATTGACATCTCTCAACATCAATGGTCTCAATTCCCCAATTAAAAGACACAGATTACCAGAATGAATACAAAGGATGGAAAAAGATACTCCAAGCAAATGTACCTAAAATCAAGTTGGTATAGCCATTTTAATCTCTGAGAAANTATATTTCAGACCAAATCTTATCAGAAGAGATAAGGAAGGGCACTACATATTCATCAAAAAAATCTACCAAGAACATTGCAATTCNTAACATCTATGCACCCAACACAAGGGCACCCAAGTCTATAAAAGAAACACTACTGCCATTTAAATCACATATTGACCCTCACACACTGACAGTGGGAGACATCAGTACCTCACTCTTGNCAATAAACAGNTCATCTAGACAAAAACTAAGCAGAAATACTGGCGCTAATGATGTCNTAAACCAAATGACCCTAAGATGTTTACAGAACATTTTACCCAAACACAAAAGAATGTATCTTCTTCTCAGCACCTCATGCAACTTTCTCCAAAATTGACCACACACTGGGACACAAAGCAAGTCTCAACAGAAAAAGAATATTTAAATAACACCCTGCATCCTATCTGACCACCATGGACTAAAGTTGGATATCAACAACANAAACAACAGAAAGCCTAAAAACTCATGGATACCTAGCAACTCACCACTGAATGAAAAATGGATCAAGACAGAAAGAAAGAAATTAAAGACTTTCTAGAAATGAAGGAAAATGAATGCACAACACACCCAAACTTATGAGACACATGAAACCAATTCTAAGAAACAAGTTCTTAGCACTAAATACCTATGAAAAAGAAACAAAACTGGAAAGATCTCATACTAGCAACTTAACAGCACACCTGAAAGCAATAGAAAAAAAGAAGAAGAAATTGTACCCAAAAGGAGTAGACTGCAAGAAATAACCAAACTCAGGGCTGAAATCAACAAAATAGAAACTAACAAACAAAAATAATACAAAGAATCAATAAAACAAAGAGTTGGTTCTTTGAGAAAATTAGTAAGATTGACAAACTCTTATGCAAATTAACCAAAAGGCAGAGAAAATATCCAAATTAACAAAATCAGAAANGAAAAGGGGACATAACAACAGACACTGAGGAAATCCAGGGAATCNTAAGGGCATACTTTAAANAACCTGTAATCCACCAAATTGGAAAATGAAAAATAAATGCATAATTTTCTTGATATATACCATTCAAATCAAGATCAGATAAGCAATTTAAACAGACCTATAACCCCTAGTGAATTTGAAGCGTCATTTAAAGTCTCCCGACCAAAAGAAGCTCAGGGCCAGATGGTTTCAGGGCAGAATGCTACCAGACTTTCAAAGAGTTAATGCCAATACTCCTCAAACCAAAGGAACATTGCCCAATTCATTTTACAAGTCACAGTTACCCTGATACCTAAACCACATAAAGACTCAACAAAGAAAGAATTACAGACCATTTCCCTTACAAACATAAATGGGAAAATAGTCAATAAAATACTTGCAAACTGAATCCAAGAACACATCAAAAAGATCATCCACCATGATCAAGTAGGCTTCATTCCNGAGATACAGGGATGGTTCAACATACGTTAATTCATAAATGTAATCTATCATATAAGCAGACTGAAAGACAAAAACAACATGATCATCTCATTAGATGCAGAAAAGTCCTTTGACAAAATCCAAAACCCCTTCATGACAAAAGTCCTGGAGAGATTAGGGATACAAGGGACATTACTCAACATAATAAAGACAGTTTACAGCAAGCCCGTAGCCAACATCAACTTAAATTGAGAGAAACTCAAAGCAATTCCACTAAAATCGGGAACAAGTTAAGTTGGTCCACTCTCCTCATACCTATTCAATATAGTACTTCAAGTTCTAGCTAGAGCTAGACATAAGACATAAGACAACTGAAGGAGATTAAAGGGATACAAATTAGAAAGGAAGAAGTCAAAGTATCTTCATTTGCCAAAGATATAGTATACATAAGTGATCCCAAAAATTCTACCAGGAAACTGTGACGGCTGATAAACACTTTCGGCAAAGTAGGTGGATACAAAATGAACTCACAAAAATAATATATACAAATAATAAATGGACTGAGAAAGAAATCAGAGGAAAAACNCCCTTTACAATAGTCTCAAATAATATAAAATATCTTGAGGTAACTCTAACCAAGCAAGTGAAAGAGCTATATGACAAGAACTTTAAGTCTTTGAAGAAAGAAATTGAAGAAGATATCAGAAGATGGAAAAAATTTTTCATGCTTATGGATCAGTAGGATTAATATAGTAAGAATGGTCATTCTAAAAAAAAAACAATCTACAGATGCATTGCAACTGTCTCTTATACACATCTAGATGTGTATAAGAGACAGAACTAAAACAATCCTGGAAAATCAAAGAGCTCTTTAAGTATCACCATCNCCAATTTCAAGTTGTGCTCCAGAGTTATAGTGGTAAAATCAGCATGGCACTGGCACAACAACAAACATGATGATCAATGGAATTGAATTGAAGACTCAGNTATAAATCCACACACCTATGAACACCTTATTTTTGATAAATAAGCCAGAAATACACACAGGAAAAAAGACAACATCTTCAACAAATGGTGCTGGTCAAACTGGATGACTGCATATAGAAGAATGCAACTAGATCCATACTTACCATGTTTCACAAGCCTCAACTCCAAATGGATCAGAGACCTCAACATAAGACCAGATACATTGAACCTGATAGAAGAGAAAATGGAGAACAGCCTTGGAACACATCGACACAGGAAAAGACCTTCTGAACAGGCACTGATAGCACAGGCACTAAGATCAACAATTAATAAATGGGATCTCATGAAACTGAAAAGTTTCTNTAAGGCAAAGGACACTGTCATTTGGTCAATGTGTCAGCCAACAGAATAGGAAAAAATTTTTCCCAACTACGCATCCAATAGAGGGCTACTATCCAAAATATATAAGTACTCAAAATCCTAGTTATCAAGAAAACAACTCAATTTAAAAAATAAAGTACAGATCTAAACAGTGAATTCTCAAAACTCAGATGGCTGAGAAACACTTAAAAAATGTTCAACATCTTTTTCATCAGGGAAATGCAAATCAAAACTACTTTGACATTTCATCTTACATCCATCAGAATGACTAAGATCAAAAACACAAGTGATAGCTCATGCTGTCAAGAACGTGGAGTAAGGGGGACACTCATCCATTGCTGGTGGGGATGCAAACCTGTACAGCCACTATGGAATTCAGTGTTGCGGTTCCTCAGGAAAATGGGAATTGATCTACCTTAAGACCCAGCTATACCACTCAGGTATATATCCAAAGGATGCTTCATTTTACCATAGAGATACTTGGTCAGTCATACTCATTGCTGCTCTATTTATATATATCCAGAAATTGGAAACAACCTAGATGTCCCTCAACAGAAGAATNCATAAAGAAAATGTGGTACATTTACACAATGAAGTGTTATTCAGCTATTAAAAATAATGAAATCATGAAATTTGCAGTTAAATGGATGGAACTAGAAAAATTTATCTCAAGTGAGGCATCTCAGAGCCAGAAAGACAAATATGGTATATATTTGCATATATGTAGACATTAGCTGTTAAGTCAATAACCAAGCTACAGTCCATAGAACCACAGAGGTTAGGTATAGAGTAAGGGACTCGGTAAGACAGATAGATCTCCATAAGGAAGGGATATAGATTATGTAATTATGGATAGATGGGGNGGATGGAATTGGAGGATCAAGTGGGGAGGGGAAGGGAGANGGAGACAATCAGGGAGAGACAGCTAAAATTCAGGGCCATTAGATGGGTAGTACGGAAACCTAATATGGTAGAAGCTTCCTAAAATATATACACATATGAAGGTGATCTAAATTAAATCATCAAATAATGGGGGAGACAGAGTCCCATCTGGCAATTTCTTGTCACCAAAAATGCTTCCAGCACCAGGATTGGGTTACATCTAATTGAACTGTTGGTCAAAGGAGTCCCATGGGAATCCTCAAACAACCCAGGCTGTTGCCAAGACTATGAGTGTCTCTCCACAAACAGATGGCAAGGCCCCATTGCTGAAGACAACACCTACACAATTCATNGAACATGGACAAGTTGAGGTGGTTCCTACATAGAGTCTTCACCTCTATGTTCTTGTGTCTTTGGCACAAGAAGATACTCAGCATACTACCAAAAGAGAAACATAAACACCAACATAGCCACAAACCTATTAATCTACAATGGTGTCCTGCTTGCAAGATATGGTAGGGCAATGGTGGCACAAAGCCTGTGGGAATAACCAACCAATATTTGATTTGGCTTACGGCCCACTCCATGAGATGGAACCCATACTTGACATTGCTTGGGTGACCAAGAACAAGGACCTAGGGTAAAACCAAATACTAATGTTCTAAAGAACAAACAANAACAACATAGCAATAAAATGACTGCTAGTGACATTCTGCTATACTCAGATCAGTGTCTTGCTCAGCCATCATCAGAGAAGCTTCCTCCTGCAGCAGATGGGGACAAATACAGAGACCCACAGTCAGATATCATGCAAAGAGTGAGAGACCTTGGATCACTCAGCCCTAAATGGGATACCTCCATCCAATCCTTAGGGCTCACAGAAGCTGAAAGAGTTTAAGAGCTAGAGTGAATGTAGGACACCAAGAAAACAAGGCCCCTAAATCAACATGATCAAAGCTCATGTGAACTCACAGAGAGTGAGGCAGTGTGCACAGGGCCCTCACAGGTCTGCACCAGGTCCTCTGGATGTAAATTATGGCTTCCAGTTTAGTGTTTTTATGGGATTCCTGAGTATGTGAACAAGTGGGTCTCTGATTCTTGCACCTTCTTTTTGGCTCTTTTCCTGTTTGTTTGTTTTGTCCAATCTCAATGTGTTTGTTTTTGTTTTGTCTTATTGTATTTATTTTATTATTTAGAAAAAACTGGAGGACTTCATAGTGAGCTACATAATGGGCAAATACCCCAATCTCTTATATAGTCTAGATAAAAATTAAATATATAATAATACAGTCATCAGAAAATAAAATAAAAATANCAAGATTGGGTCATAAAGAAACTCCAGTCCAGGCAGGGTGGCACACACTGATAATCCAATGTTCACGTGACTGAATGGGAGGATAGCTATGGGTTCAAGGCCAGCTTGNACTCTATAGTAAGAAGTGAGCATCGGCTCCAGAGTGAGATTCTGTCTCCAAAATCAAAACAAAACAAAACAAAAATGCAACAACAAGAAGAAACACAAAACAAAGAAACTCCAGGTTACTGCCAGGTCACCATCCTATTTCCAAAGCCCCATTCTGGGGTCATCATCTCCCTTACAATTTATTTGATCAGCACCCCTGCTTTGTACAGAATGATTACAGGAATTCGGATGTTCACTTGCCATGTAATGCATCCCGTTCTTTCTAGTCTTATAGCTATTTGTGTATAATATATTATTCATTAAACCCCCCCAAAACACAAAAGCANTGAAAAAATTATATCTAAAATTCTGAATGATAACAATATGAGTATGTTGAATATGTGTAAGATTTCAGACAGCAGGAGAACCATGGAGAGTAAAAGCATGCCAATGTTTTTGTAAAAATAGATATTTATTGTAGACTTTTTGTTCATTTGTTTTTGGCAATGCTGAGGATGGAACCCAGGGCCTTGCACACACTAGGTAACCTCTGTGGNACTGACACATCCCACATAGTTGTTCTGTGTCTCTGTGATTGTAGTACTGATGGAAACAACTTAAGGGAAGAAAGACTTGTGTTGGCTCATGGTTTTGGAGTGTTTTGGTCCATCACAGCAGGGAGACATGGTAAAGCAGTTGAATCCTGGTGGTGGGAGTATGTGGCAGAGGCAGACAGGAGAAAGAGACAGAACGTGACAGGAAATGGCTGAGTAAAACCTTCAAAGGCTCTGCCCTAGAAATCTACTTTAGCCAGTTAGGCCCCACCTCCTACAGGTTTGGTAGCCTTACAAAACAGTGCCACCTGGGGAACAAGGAGACACTGCAGAATCAAACCATAGCACATCCTAGCCCCAGATTTTTTAATATAAATTTAAGTGTTCATGTAACAACTTCATCATAACTATAACTTCTATGCATTAAAACGAGAATGTTGGACAGTTATCAAGAATAAGAATGCCATATACTTGGGGTGGTACATACGTTGCTCATCCACTTTGAAAAATAGCTTGAGGGCCAGGTATGACTTTAATTCCAGCACTCTGGAGGCAGAGGCAGATGGATATCTATGAGTTCCAAGAAAAACCCTGTGTCAACTCCCTCCTCCCCAAGAAAAGAAAAGGAAAAATCAGCTGGGTGTTATGTACTCACATTGAAGATTTCCAGCACTGGCCTTGGGTGTGCTTCATTCCATTTATATTTTACTTCCCAGATATACAAATAAAACCATTTATCCAGGTTGACAAACTAGTGCTTGGACTTGTTCACTATAAAAATTTGAGCAGTGGCTGCCTCTGGGGAGAGGAGGGAAGGTTGTGATTGTTAACGTGTACAATAAATGTGAACTGCAAAGTGTCACTGTCAAGCAAATACTCAGGCTCCACCATCCACATCCATAAATAGAATACTGCCTGTGCCTAGGAGCCCCCATCTGCTCCTTCCTAACTAAAAGAGACAAAGAATTCTAGTAATGTCCCAAAACATAAGAATTGGACTCATTGACTAAAATGCACATCAGTTAAGAAAGACTTGGCAATTTTGTATCACTGTTTCTNCCTNGGCAACTATGAATTCTACCTTCCCTTTAATGGACCAGTTCTACCTTCCCTTTAAAGGATTATTTCTATCTTCCCTTTAATGGACCAATTCTACCTTCCCTTTAATGGACCAATTCTACCTTCCCTTTAATGGACTAATTTTACCTTCCCTTTAATGGACCAATTCTACCATCCCTTTAATCACATCTTCCTTTATGCTTTCCCACTGAATTTTAAAAGTCTTCTTGATTTTCTTAAGTCATTCCCATAGATTTCTTTGTCCTATATTTTATTTCTGNTTACTTGTTTTTGTTGTTTTGGAGGATTTGGGAGCTTTTTGTGATTTTTGTTATTTGAGACAGAGTCACGTTGTATAGCTCAGTCTGGAACTCAGGATCCTCCTGCCTCAGTTTCCCAAGCACTGGGTTGCTTTCCCCCCTCCAAATGTGTAGAAAACATAGTTGGCTTTTTATTCTTATGAAACTTCAAGCTTTTGGCTTTTCTCTGAAATTCTAATCTGCTTGTTTCACTCACATATTTATCTCCATGCAAATCCCTGGAACAAAGTNATGACTGAGGCAGACAAAAGNAGAGCCCTAGAGTGTGATGCAAAGGCCCTCTTACACGGGCATATGACCTATTAGTTAAAAGTATGTAACAACTATTGTTAAGTACCTGTAACCTTAACCACGTCACTACAGGAACAGCCTTTCTGCGTCTTATCTTCAACATCTTGAGTCTCTGAGCATGGTAGCACATGCCNGTAATCCCTGTACTTGGCTGAGGCAGGGGAATCGCCAGTAAGTTCAGTGTCAGCCTGGGCTACATAGTGAGTTTCAGGCCAGCTTGGACTACAGAATAAGAACCTATATCAAAAAACAAAAGCAAATAACAGAAACAACTTTAACATGCTCTTCTGAAACCCAAGTGAAGTACAACTCAGGTTCTTTCAAATTTGTTGCTAAGCAAATACAGTGGGGGGGGGGAGAGAAATGAGATTGTAGTTGGCTGGATTTATTCTCAACAAAGGTGTGCTGGTTTGTTGGGGTTTTTTGTTGGTTTGCTTTTGCTTTTGTCTTAAAAAACAAAAAGGCTCTTGTTCTGTTGCCCTGGCTGACCTGTAACTGGAGATCCTCCTGCCTCAGCGTCCTAAGTGAGGGCATTGTGGGAACACACTACAGGCAGCTTGTTCCTTCTCAGAGTCTTTGCTTTCTAAGTTCTCACTGACATCTGCTAAATAAGCTTGGATCTACTGACGCTCACCAAACANGACACTTACTCACTAATACCCTCCAGAACTGACTCTGTGGTAGATCAGTCTCTTGTTCCTAACTCCCCTGCCCCTGTGCTTGAATCTAAGATGTTTGCCACGTGCGACTAAACTGCCTGGGAATGTCTCACCTATCTCGGACCACACACACCCCCGCATATTGTTTTTTTTTTCTTTCTGACTGCTCCATGTCCTGTTTTAAAAAGGGAAATCAGTGAGAAGATGACATGATGTCTTATTCCCATCATCTGCTCCTATTGCCTCTCCCGCCTCAAGTAATTGAATACACTGACACACAGTGAAACATTCACGACCCTCCCTATTTTTGTGGCTTTTCTAATTTNGTCAAATTTCGCCAGCCCACCCCAGCTACTTGTCTTCCATAACCAAGAGAGAACACTTAGAATATCCAAGTTGTGAATGTTGGTCTCTTTGAATAGGAATTATCAAATCTGTGTGTGTGTGTGTGTGTGTATGTGTGTGTGTATGGTGTGTGTGTGTGTGTGTATGGTGTGT
>LZPO01027423.1:267735-282175 GCA_001675575.1 Neotoma lepida | reverse complement strand
CAACAAGGCCATGACTCCTAATCCTTCCCAAACAGTTCCAATAACTGCTGTCCAAGGATTCACACATATGAGCCTACGGGGGTCATTCTCATTCAAACCTCCACATAAAATAACAAAACTGACTCAAGGAGAAATTGGAATTCTGAATAGATCTAAGATAAAGAATGAAGCCAGATATAGTGGCACACATCTGTGATCACATTTCTTCCGAGCTTGAGGCAGGAGGATGGACTACATAGATCTTGTCTCAAAAAAAAAAGTAATAAATAAAATTAACTACCCAAAATGAAAAGCATGGCTTCACTGAAAAACTACCAAATACCTAAAAATGGCTATGAAGTGTTCATAAATTTTTTCAAAACCATAGAAGAGGAGGGAACATTTCTTGTTGAGAGCTATGTGGCCTAGTTTTGGATCAGTATATGAGTGCTTGTCTAACAGGTCTCCATGAGGCAAACCCAAGAAGACGGTCTCACTTGGCAAGAACCAGCGGACTTCAGGATAGCACAGAATTCTCCTGGAACCACGGGGCCTGCACTCTCTCTTCTCTCTCACAATGTTGATGATTCTCTTGGTGGTTTTTAGTGTAATTTTTGTCATTCATGCATGGGACAGATGTGATCATTCCTGGAAACCCCATTTTTTCTCAAATATTTCCCCCTAAAGTTCTTCGGGAACTGATGCGTCTCAGGGTTCTTATCTGGAAATATCAGCTGTCACTCCAGACCCTGGGAACTGTTCTGATTCAGTGCTGACTGGATCAGAAGCAGTAAGAGTTAATGGGCATTTGAAGAAGTGTAAGCTAACTGTATGCAGGCAGCTGATGGCAGATCACCCCTGTTTCTGTAAATATGCTTTGTTTAGTTTTGAGCGACATTGGTGTTCTTGAAAATGTGCACCTATGTTTATCACCTTTTAGCTTTGTAAAGACAAGATGGACCTGGCTCGATATTTGGCCAAGCTAGCAAAATGATAAGTGTTTTTGGTTTGAAAGATGTTTTGATGTAAAAGTTGGGGAAAAAAATATTTGACATATTTGTTTTTGACAGAGGTTAATGTTGGAGGGTGGGAAAAACATGTTTGTTAGTATGAAACTAGGATTACTTTGACTCCCAAACAAGACATAGATAATTTTTAAATAATACAGATTCATGTCTTTAATGAATATATAATTAAAAAACTAACTCAATACTAACAAATTTAGTCTGGCAATATATAAAAGGAACTGTAACAAAGATGAATGAATTTTTCACTTTGAAAACCACAAGCCATTATTAAAAGAAAACCTAAATTAATTAATTTAAAGGAGAGTCAGAGTCACACAGGAAAGAATTGATTTGGACCTTTACCTCTATACGTGATAAAGCAGGCATTATCACCCCTGTATAAGTCAGAAGTTAATTTAGATCCATGCTCACAGCATTAGTAAGTTTCAACACTCAGTATCTGCATTCATATATAGATCTCTCTGGTGGTAAAGAACATTTTAGTTTTTGTACTCAGTGCTAAGCAACCTTCTATTTCTTTTCAGTATGAAAGTTAATTTAGGAAAGATTAGCATGTTTACTTTTTCTTCCACCAAGAAATCTAAAAATGGCTTTATTGAATCACAAAGAGGGGAAAAAAGTGTGTGCATGCCATTGATATTGCATACTTAACTGAACAGTAGATTGTCAATAAGAAAAGAAACCTAGCTTTCTGTTGCTAAAATACTAATATCCACATGTGCAAAAGTTCAACGGAAAATGGTATTCTAATCTGTCATACTCATACTCTGGCTTGTCTCTCAGAGCACACTTTGTGAGACAGTCAGGACGACCAGCCCGTTCTGAAGACCAAACCTTGGCACTATAGATGAAGAGATTTGTCCCATGGTTTACCCAGAAGTAAGTTCAGTCCTGAGCTGAAGTTGCCTCCTCATTTGATCCAATGCAACATCTGCTTCATGAACGAGCTTCAGTTGCAAATGACGGAAGACTCAAATAATGTTCATGTAGACAATACAATATGTGCTCACCTCTTATGCTAAGAAATGTGGAGAGTGGTAGCTCCAGATGGGGTGCAAAGCCCTATAGTGTTGTCAAGAGCCNGAATAAGAAGAACCTATTCCTCTGCGCCATGATATGCTTTGGTCTCTGAGAGTGTAGCTTCAGTCATANGATGCTGCTGGAACTTCAAAGGTAAGATCTTCACTCCGATATACCAGACCTGAAAGACAGAGAATGCCTGCCACACCAGTCTTGCAACCCTTTCTCTAATGAAGAAGGCACCCCCAGAAGTCCCCTTTGTCTTACTGAGTCACCAAGCCATCCCTAGCGTAGAAAAGCTGGAGATGCATCTGGGAAGAGAATAGGATTGTCATGTCTGTCTTAGAACAACTGGGAGTCATCCCCTGGGACTGGAGGAGGAGTCTGCCTTTTCTGAGGTCAAAGGAATTTTACCGAACTGCTGAAATAAAGCAGGGTTTTGTTAGCAGGAAGAAGGGGAGTGGTGCAATGGCCATTTTTTTTTCTTTCTTTCTTTTTTTTTCTTTTTTGGTTTTTCGAGACAGGGTTTCTCTGTGTAGCTTTGGTACCTTTCCTGGAACTCACTAGGTAGCCCAGGCTGGCCTCGAACTCACAGAGATCCACCTGCCTCTGCCTCCCGAGTGCTGGGATTAAAGGCATGTGCCACAACCACCTGGCATGATGGCCATTGAATAGGATAGCTATACTGTCCCTTGGGAGCCAAGGATGAATGAATAGCACATGACCCCACATTATATAACATGGATCTTCCTCTCTGGTGGTTGGAGACCCTTCACCTTCTGACTTGGGCCACCTGTGCTTGAAAAGACAAGACCAGAGGAATGGTGTGACACTTAACAGTCCCACCAANGACCACTGTCAATTTTCTAAGTGACTGGCACTAGGTTCCCTGGCCATTCTACATTAGACTGACCTTTGTTAGGCTAGGACTGCTCAGAACAAAGACCAGCATGGCATGGGCCTGAAAGACCCATGTTCCCAATCACTACAGCCTTGCCTTGGCTGTCCTGGAAATTGCTCTGTAGACCAGGCTGGCCTCAAACTCAGAGATACACTTGCTTCTGTGTGTGCTGGGATTAAAAGTGTGCACCACTGTAGGAGAAAGATTTGTCCGGGTCCTGCCAGGCCCCACAGTTCCACAGCCACTTATAAAATAATTACTCAGAGGCTTATATTAATTATAACTGCTTGGCCATTAGCTCAGGCTTATTACTGACTAGCACTTACACTTAAACTCAGCCCATTTCTATTAATCTATACGTCATCACGTGTTCCGTGGCTTTACCTGTGTCCCATTACATGTTGCTCCTTGGGCAGCTGGCTGGCATCTCCTGACTCAGCCTTCCTCTTCCTAGAATTCTCCTTGTCTGCTTATCCCGCCTATACTTCCTGCCTGGCTACTGGCCAACCAGCATTTTATTTATCAACCAATCAGAGCAACACATATTCACAGCGTACAGAAAGATATCCCCATCACGCCACCACCACCCAGTAATGTGTTGCTTTTAAAGACAGTCTGATGACCACTGGATGAATTCCTCCCAGGTCCCTCAAAGCCCCCAGGGCTCTTCTCCCAGCTATAAGACCTATGCCCTAGAGCAGAGACCAGCTGCCCAGAATGTTCCAGGAGTTCAGTTTCTGAGGAGAAGTTGACTGAGCTGCCTAAGACTCAAAAGGAAAACAAAAATCAAAAACCTAAAGAGACAGGTTCTTAAATTAAACTGAAATGCTGACTTGCTGCTCCCCGTCCCCAAGGCTGTCCCTTGGGGCCTTATTAAAATGCAGCTCCACATAAGGAGGAAGAGCCTCCATCACTGGAAGGGAAAGATTGAGCAAAACAACCCAGTTCCCTCCCCTCTGCCTAGGGCACTAAGAAGGGAGCCCTAGTAGGCCTCAGACATGTAAGGTGCGGGTACTTCCACATAGCAAAACTGTTATCTACAAATAAAACTGAGACACAGTAAAAGAGAATTAACTATTCCTGGCCCCATTCCTCCAAATTCTCTACCCCTTTTAGGTTTTGCCCACTTACACTTTTCNTTAAAACCCAAGTTTATTAAGGCTGACTTCAGATTTGCTTCATGGAATCCAAATAGGGTGCTTATAAATCTATTACCATCAGATACAAAGAAAGAGATAGTCCAAAAACACCTCTCCCCTCCAGTCCACAGCCCCAACCCCCTCCCACAGCTCTGAAGCTGTCCCTGACGGAAGTCAGGAGGAAATGAAGGTGGCTTTCCTCTGGGTTAACAGGAAATGAATCCTGCCCTTCTTCTCTGGTCCTTTTGCTCTTTTTCTAGCGGCTGCCTGCTAAGAGGAGTGAGTAGGGCTTGGTAAGTTTGTGCTGGGTGCTGTGGGAAGACCATATGTTTCCGTGGAAGATTGTTCCTAGACTCCACAGGACACCGTGAGTTATGTGATTCTGATTCTGTGGAAACTGCTTTACTTCTTGGTAAACCCCGCAGGTAATTGATGGCAATGGAAAATCATTCTTGTCTTAAACGGGAGGACCAAATTTCCAGCAAATTCCACCCCATCTAGGAGAAGAAGCTTAACTGGCATTCCTGACCTACTGTGGAAGAAGCTAACTCTGCCTCTGCTTGTGCGTCCAACATTCCTTCACTCCTATAAAAAAAATTTTAAGACTTCTTTGAACTGGTTGTAACATCTGTTTCCCTCANTGACTCATGAATCAATAAAGATCTTTAATATATATCTGTATGAGGATCATGATTTTTACTTTTTTAAAAAAATCTATTTTTGTTGCTGGAGCTGTGAAGATCAGAGTCTGGGCCCTGGCAGCCCTAATAAGCTAGTCTCAGTCAACCTTCGTAGACCAATTAAAGATACAATTAACAATGAAGAGTAGAAAAAAGATATTTATTCAATGTGGTCACATTGGAAAGAGTTAAAGGTCCAGTGACCCTCCAAGTCCATGTTTGGGGCCCTAACAGGAAGTTTAGGCTTATGTAAAAGACAAGAGATATGCTTAACTGATGGTCTAGGTGTGGTCTTATCTGTCATCTCAGCTCCAGTCTCTCCAGTATGGCGATCAAACAAATTATCAAAATGATGTGCAACCTTTTCCAGAAAAAGTTCTTCTCTGATGGGCACTGGGGTTCAGCCTTTTCTTTCTCCCACCCTGAGTCTCTTGGAGAAATGCCAGAGAGTCCATTATTTCAATAGTCTAAAAGCTAAGGGAAGGAAACAAGTGTCCCTGTAGAATTCTAATCTTCATTCTTGCCGGGAGCATGTATGCACTCTAGTATCCAGTATGTACACACCTATACGGCCATGCATGCATATATGTGTCTTTACAAGGTACTTGAAACAACTTCTGCTAGAAAGCAATGACTCCTCATTTGGGTGGACAAGATAACATAGCAAGATAAAAGCGTGACAGCCATCCTCATTTTGTTTCTGTCTCATTTACTTCAGGTCATGTAGGGATGTTAATTCCTCAGTGTATATCTGTCTGAAAACTGTCTAAGCAGCTCATAGCTAGCCTATCCTATCACCTTTCAAGGCTGATGGCACAAAGATCAGAACAGCTGTGGCGACTTACTGTTCCCCCGTACAATCCATACTCCAGATGCACCCCGCCAGAGTGCTCTTCAGAATCTTCAGTCTTTGTCCTTAACCTTCAGTCACCTGAGATATCAGGGGCAATGAACCCACCATGAGATCACACTCCGAAGTGTGAGCTCTTATTCCAGGGTAGAAACAGGCTGTCCCACTACAAGCAGGAACCACCATCTCATGGCAAGTGAACATCCCTGCAGGTGATAAGGACTCCCCTAGAATCATCTTCTGGAAGGAAAGAGACAATGACCACTCAGATCACTATTTGACTGAAATGGCTCAATTATGTACACTTCTTGCTCCCTGTCCCAATTCTTCTATTTAAAACTACAGCTTATATAACAAAGAGCAACTGTAAATCTAACCACATCTAGATTGTAACTCAAACATGAATTTAAAGAAGCCCTGATGGATTATTATGCAGAGAAAATTCTTTTTATAGCAAAAAAGAAAAAAAATGTCAGCCCTAAGTTTTGCTTGTTTTATTTTTTTTTCTTTTCTCTTTTCTTAAGTATTATCTTCGAAATGTTTATTTGGGCTTTAAATGAGGGAGGTTCTGTATGGTGAAGAACAGAGGTTAACGGCATTGGGGAAGGGGGGGCAACAACAAGGATACTATGCTAAGCTATGAATTTACATCAGGGCAGAAGAAAGATTGACAGCCAGAGGCTGTGACTCATAAAACACAGGTAGCTCTTTTTCAGAGAGATGCTTATTATAGTTNCAGTGTTTTGTTCAGTTCAGTGGAAACTTTTTCCTGGAGGTCTCTTATGGAGGCAGTTTTCAGAAGACCTGGATGTCTCAGAGAAATACAGGGCCCAGCCTCACCTGATAGTGGCCCCGTTGAACTGTAACTGCCACNGTTGCCTCTGAGTAATCCTGGTGTGTTTCCCCCACATTCTATCAACAAAGTTGTAAGAGTAGTATGTAAAGCTTGACCACCAGACCCTGGTGCCACCAGTACCAGGATGTCCTCGTCTTTAACATTAGCTTGAACTAAACCAAGCCCATTTTAACACAGACTAAAGTCACTTTTGACCTAACTATGTATGTAAGCCCACAACTGGCCCAAATCTCAGGGTCCATCTGTCCTTCCACTATCCCCAAGACAAATTTGTTTGAAGTCCCAAGTAATCTGCACTTTGTGCAATTCTGAATCTGATTCTCTATCATGGCTAGGAATGGTCAATTGTCATGCTCTGGGATTGGATTCTTCCACAGCAGGAGTCTGAACAATGACTCCAGGAACTATGCATGAAAATTAGTTTCTGTAGTTATACTTAATTCTTGCTAANCTCACCAGGACTTGACANGGAAGAGTAAAATACATCATTTCCTTCTTCGGATTTTGAAAAGGAAAATATTCTAGCTAGGTGGAGATAAAGTTCCGAGTCAAAGTTAGGAGTTCATATCTTCCAGCTGTGGAAGAGAAACAAAGGCTGGAAGCAGAGAGGTGTCTCTNAGTATTCATGGGAATACTGTCTGCTCAGGTAGTTCAGAGAAGCAGAGAGGGGGACAAGTGCGAAGCCGCTGGCAGCAGAAAGAAACAACACAATGACCCCTTTATAAGAAGACAGCCAGGTGGTGGGGTAGCTCAGGAAAAGCACAGGTTCCGTAACAGATAAAGAGCATCTGAGGGTAGATGTCAAATCAGATGATAAATGATAAGCAAAGGAGAAGTGAGGAAAGTTCCATCAGGAACTTCAGAACTTGTTTACCTAAGTTGTTCTAAGGTAGTGAGTGACAGTAGGTGTTCCCAGGAGGACCACTTGCATCCAGTCAAGAAAGCATGGGCTATGATGCCCAGACCTCTNCCATGGGTCCTAACAGGCTTGTGAAACACCACTTTGGACACTATCTCCTACCTGTAACATCACACTTTTCAAAGTCAAAATTAATTTGTTCAAGTACATGATATTTAAAAACACAAATACAAGGAAAACATGAATCTTCTCATAGTCCCTTCCCCAAACACAAACAATGTGATTGGTTTTGCCCTGTCCTTCTGTTGTCTTTTTTATTGAATAACAGGAAATTCACTTAACAATGTATCTTAATCCNGGGTGGTGAGTTCAGGCAGCCATGCCCCAGGGGCATGTACTTGAAGGTCATAGGCAGGTGTAACAGTTACTTGCTACATCACTNGGGGCAGTGCTTCAGAGCATGGCAAGAACAGCTACCCACTACAGAAATCATCTATGTCAGCACCTGAATGGACTTCTTTNNAAAAATTAAAATTACATTTATTTATTTACATGCGTGTGCTGGATAATTTTATGTTAACTAGACACAGGCTAGAGTCATCTGAGAGGAGAAACCCAAGTGAGAAAATGCCTTCATAAGATCAGGACGTAGGCAAGCCTGCAAAGTATTTTCTTAATTAGTGACTGATGGGGAGGACCCAGCCCATTGTGGTGGTGCCATTCCTGGGCTGGTGGTCCTGGATTCTATAAGAAAGCAGGCTGAGCAAGTCATGAGGAGCCAAAGACAGGAACAGCCAAGGCCATGATCAAACTGATTTTGACATCCGGGAAGCCTGAATCCATGGTACAAATCCCAGAATAACCAGGCGGCTGCAGACGGTGGCTCTGACATCATCTTCATTAATAGTCTCTTTGAATCGGCAAATGGAAATTAAGCAGATGAAACAGAACAAAACCAGAGGGTTCCCTNCTATGTTAGTGTCTTTCTGTAGCTCTGAGATGAAGAAGTCGGCGCCACCCTGTAACAGTACAGTTCGTAAGGATACGAAGTATAACACAAGCCATGAGATGTGATGCCAGAAGCATAATTCTGACCACATATTTTAGAGATTTTGTGGTAAAGTCTGATGACTTGAAATAGAATTGAATTTCTTAACAGATAAGACACTGGAATTGTAATGATTTTGATGACTAGTGGTCAGCTTTACCTACTTGGAAAAATGATAAATTTTTTTTAAGTCAGAAATATTATCTGTTGGGGTCCTGGCTTTTTAGGGTTGTCCCTAACTGTGAAATTTGGTCATATAAAGTTATAAAGTAGCTCAGGCCCAGCCTTGTTCTAGAAAGCAATTGCTGCTAAAAACCCTCTTTGGGACACAGATAGAGTCAGTGTGGGATTAATGGGGCTGGCATCTGCTCTCTGCATTCTCTTGCCAGACTTACAGAAGAAGCATGTGGGGGCTCGGGATGGCACAGTTAGTAAAGTGCATGTGTCAAGCAANGGGACATGAGTTCAGATCCCACCATCTACATAAAAACTAGGCATATGTCTGTAATTCCGTCTCCGGGATGGACAGAGATGGGAGGCTACCTGGAGCTTGCTGAGCAGATTGTCTAGCTACTCAGTGAGCTCTGGGCTCAGTGAGAGACCATGTCTACAAGCAAGTGAAACAAATAAAAGGAAGGTGGAGATTGACGGAGGAAGACACTTGGGTATTGACTTCTGCCCCCGGCACACAAACACAAATGCACCTGGAGTTGGAATTANTGAGAAGGTTGGTGGCACCAGGTGGCGGCAGCTCACGCCTTTAATCCCAGCACTTGGGAGGCAGAGGCAGGAGGATCTCTGTGAGTTTAAGGCCAGCCTAGCACAGGCTCCAAAGCTGCACAGAGAAACCCTGTCTTGAAACACCGCCGCCCTACAAAAAAGAAGGTTGGTGGTGGCAGTGATCTGGAAGGGATCTAGTAACAGGACTCAGGAAAGGAGCCGAGGACAAGCACACAAGACCCAAAAATGAACCTGGATTCCTGCAGCCTCGAGTACAGATGTAAGGCTGTGACAGCCCAGCTGGAAATGAACTCAGACTCCATTCCAGCTCTGGGTTTCTGCATACCCTCTGATCCTCACAGTGGCCACAGCCCTGGCAAAGCTGGCTTTAGTTGTTCCCACACTCAAGAAAGAGATCAGAGAGAGGGTGATGGGACCAGATGACCTCTTACAGGCCCTTCAGCTTCCATCACTCATCAGTGGTTTTGTCAACAACGCTCACCCAGTGGGACTTGTGAGAGTCCTCAGGAGCACTTTGAAGGTTGGGGATCCGGGAAACAGGATGGAGCAAGTGACCACNGCTTCCTGAGCTAGAATTTGCTGTCACTCGCTGGCTGGGAAACGACCTGGAACAATGGATGCCATCTCTTCCTCCTCAGGGAAGACTGGTAATTTCACTTACATGGTTGAAAAACATAAGTCATTAGGTGAACACAAAAGGAGTCCTATTTTCTCTCTTCAATTTTAATTTTTGTCATGAGCCTAATGTCTTCACTATAGAAACATCCCAGACACAGGCAGATCCAGAAAGGCAGACTTTACACAGAGCAAATGCCCAGTNCCTATTCTGCTGCATGAACAAGGGAAACCTGGCAGCGTTGCAGTTCAGTGTAAGGGTGTGAGGATGTGCCTTCCCCTTATGTGGCCGGGTGGATTATACATCTTTATGCTGCCNGTCTGTAAGGGAAGACACCTGCCCACTAAGCTGTCCTTCCCTAACAACTTGAATTTCATTTCAAAANCAAGCTAAGAACTCATTTCTAATTCTCTTCTGTGTTCTGGGAACTGAAGGCATCTGATGTTGATAGATGATCTGTTTGACAAGACACTGAAGAGGCCCTTGGTTCTTAGGCTTCCTTGAGCTTATTGGCCTTCTCTGTAAGCATGAAAGAAAACAATGAAACCACTCTGTAAAAGGACGTAAAGGGCATTAGGAAAGTAGAGGGTTAGGACAGATTATACTGGATTCAAGAAAAATAAGTTTTTCTTTCTCAAGGTGGCTTTATGTTTAAGATTTAATTTTAATTGTGTGAGTGTGTGTGTTGGGGTGCGTGGTGTGAGTGCAGGTGTCTATGGAGGTCAGAGGCATAAAATTCCCCTTGGAGCTAGAATTACAAGCAGTTGTGAGCTGCCCCACATGGGTGCTGAGACTTGAAGCAGGGTTGTCTCCAAGAACAACACATGCTCTTAACCTCTGAGCCACCTCTCCATACCCTCAAGGTGACTCTCTGTCTGAGGACTCCTCTATACGCTGTCTGCAGAGAGAGAGAGGGAGAGGGAGAACACATCATTTTTCTTGCATTATAGTGAACTTTTTACAATCCTACGCCCTGTCTCTGCACAGTAGAGCAAAATTGAGTCATGAAGGTTGTGGCTGGAGCTCAGNGACAGAGTGGTTACCTAGTATTTACAAGGCTGAATCCTTAGCAGCATAGGAAAAAATTAGAGCCAAATNTCTACATATTTATGGCCCATGGGCAAAGACAAGTAACACATGGNAAACTAAAGTTCACTCCTGGAATATGAACTCACTTTCTTTCCTCTGCTCTGANTGAGCAGTGGTTTGAGTGACTGGAGCCAGCTGAGTCCTTACCATGAAAGCTGGACTTAGACATCNGCCATGAAGACATTTCCCATAGAACACTAGTCACTGCCAAACACTGTGACCAGAAGACAGACCCAAAGTAGCCCTCAGCCACTCAGAGTAAAAACAACTAAAACCCATGATGCCAGGCACTCCTGTGAGGGATTTTCTTAATCCAATTATTTGAAACAGAAAGATCCACCCTGAATCTGGGCCACACCTATAACAGCAGCTCACATGAAAGGATAGGGGAGAAGTTTGCCTTCCTGCTCGCCCTCGATCTTGCTGCTAAGTTTGTCTATCCCATTACTGTGGCCAGTATTAAATCCAGCTTCCTCAGGATTCCAACATAGACCGAAGATCAGTAATTCTCCAGGAATACTCCAGGATTCCAGGATCAGATTTGGACTACCAATGCCTCCAGCCTTATGGACAACTACTGGATTCTTGATCTTTCTGTTGTAAGAACCATTGTTGGATTACGCAGACTACATTCTGTAAGCCAGTCTAATAAATCCCCCTTTAAATACATATATGTATATTATATTTAATATATATACATACACATATTGATTCTATCAGTTCTGTTCCTTTATAGAACCCTAATACAGTGCCTAAAGAATACACATTCTCCCACTGGCTAGGTAGAATTAAGCATGCTGGATTCATNACTGAATATGAGAACAGTAGAAGGCAGCATCTTCCCTTGTAGGGAAAATTGTTCTGGACAAGGGTCAGAAGGCCTGGACTCACCTCTNACTCTCATTAACCCACTGTAACTNTGGATAAGCCAGAGTGCCCATCTCTACTAAGTGACCCGAAATGTGGCCAGAGAAGTCAATGCATGATCCTGAAGAACTCTGAATGCNGAATCCTAGANCAGAGGTCGGGAATCTACAGCCTGTAAGGCCCCCATCCATCTCCTCCAGCACCTGTTTCTGTCAGAGTNTTTCTGGAACACTGCCACACCCATACAGTTACATACGATTTCATTCTATAGTTGCAAAGCTGAATCATTGCTATGGAGACCAAATGGCTCACAAAGCTGGAAATATTTAATGACTGGTCCTTTTCAGAAAAACATTGGTACACTAGACTAGAGCACTGACTCCCTTTGATCTCAGATCCCCACTCCCCACATAGTTTCTTATCAAAAGTCTGGAGGGCTAGAGAGAGTGAGTAATCATGAAAACCAGTTACAATCCAATGCCTCATGGGATGAGCACTATCTCACAGCATAGACCTAAGCAGCTGCTTTCTGCANAAGCCCTGCCCTCCTCNGCCTCACAGAGCAAAGTNGGTACCTGCCTGCAAAGCTGAGCAGTCTTCGTGTATTATTGATGCTCCTACAGGGCAGAAGTGGGAGCAGCCGGATGCTGTGGTTAGGGCAAGGTAGCCTTCATCGGCACTCTGTGATGGGGGAAATCTTCATGTAAACCATCTCCAGCTGTGAAGAAATCCACTCATGNTATTGTGGCTGAAAGACCATAGGAATATCCTGTTGCATTTATGAGACTAAGACACTCCCATAAAAACAAGCTATTGTTGGTAAAGATTTCTTTATCAAGTTCCTGGGGGGTGAGTGTTGGATGGGNCTCTGAGACGTAGTCAGGATCAATCCTTTCAATCAATCCAGGCAGAGATGAGGAAGCAGAGCCCAGGGAAGGAAGAGTGATTGGTTCAGGGTCACCAATTGTTAAGGACAGAGACAGATTCAAGTCTGGGTCTTTCTCTTGGGTNATTGTGTCTACTCATTCATGTCATCATCAGCCACTTACAAGATATGTTAGGGANCACAGACCGAGGTGACTGCTGAAGTCATAGAAAAATGCATACTCCTGTTTTCATGGGCCTTTCAGTTAACAGCTGNATCTCAGAACAAAAGAAAGGGTATAACGATATACACTTGACCGCTGTGATAAGTGCCATATTGGAGAACAAGGTGCAATAACAGAGATGACAGGGAAACTATTTGTCATGTCTCATGGATTCTTGGCATCTGTTTTTAATACTTTGACATTTCTGATATCAAGATTCAGCTTATAATATAGCTGCAGCTTGGAATAGTAAGTAATCTTTCTGCTTTCTTAGCTGAACATAGAATAATGGTGTGTGTAGGGTGGGAGAGANGGCTGGCTCAGGCTTAAGAGCACTTACTGTTCTTCCAGAGGACCTGGGTTCAGTTCCCAGCATCCACGTGGTTCCAGAGGCTCTGATGCCCTGCCCTGTTCCTGCCTCTATGAGTACCAGGTACACAGACAATACACACAAATAGATGCAAGCAAAACACCCTTGCACATAAAATAAAACCTTTCAAAATGATAATGGTTTATCTTATAACTGGTAGCACCTTAGATTTAATAATATAGACTAGATAAGACAGTCAGGGAAGACCTTTGTTTCTTGAAACCAAGTCCTGAAGACTGAGAAAGCAGCAGCTAAACCAAAAGCAAAAGAAAGAACACTTTGTAGACAATCCCNAAGGCAAAAAGGAGCCAGCAGCCCCTGAAAGCCTGAGTGGGAGTCACTGTGGCTGGAGTGAAGAATTCCTTCCTGGGATCTCCTCCCAGNAGAGTCTAGAAATGCCTCAGGGTACCAGACATTCAGGGTATTTGTTCATTTGCTTTGCTGTGTTGGAGGGGAAAACCCAGGCATTAGCAATTGCTAGGTACTCTGCCATAGAGCTCGCACTCCTGCCTAGAGGTTTCAAAGCTGTAATTTGGAAGCTGGATTTAAACAATAGAGTGATGCAAATAACTTGCTAGTTTGAACAGGTTATTCTAACAGAAGGGAAATAGGGAACATGTACTATTCAATTGTGGGGCTAGATCAGAATCAAGGTTAATAGTAATCAGGGAGTGATTATAGCAAGGGCAAGAGATGGTTTGCATTAAGGTGGTTCAACGACGGTGGAGAAGAAAGAGTTGAATTGGAAGATGCTTAGTGTCCCATACAGGACCCTCTCGGGAAGCCTGGTCACAAGAGATGATGTAGTGAGGGGGAGGGGGAGGGGAAGGAAGAAGTCAAAGAATAAAAGCCTCTCAGGTGCAGTTAGCTTGATTTCCCGAAGTTAGTTCCCATGGGGACATTTTGTACTCTCCTTATGTCCTTTCCAAGCTATGCACATATGGAACAGGCAGGAGCATCACCTTTCTGCTTCCAAGCAGCCCCAGATACCTTCAGTTCAGTTCTCCTTAGCTCCTTCTCCTTCCTGCTCACATCATTAACCACTGCATACAAACATGGTGGTAAGCAAGAGGGAACTGTGCATAATGTCGTTTGCCTCAGCATGGCCTTGGCTAGACAGACAGAGGGGAAATCCTGGCTTCCTGGAGTCCTNTCCTATCACAAGCCCCACAGAAGCTTCCAGCAGTTATCAGGCTGTGAAGACGGAGTGATAGGTCCCTACTCAGGCTCTGCTACCCCAGAATAGTCTACAGTTGGGGCTCAATGTGTGGGCAACTTGGATGCTGCCCTTGCAGCTTCCACCTCTCAT
>LZPO01027423.1:242270-258278 GCA_001675575.1 Neotoma lepida | reverse complement strand
TATGCTCCATGTTCTCACTCCTATCTTCCTGTAGGAGTAATTTTTTTTCTTTCACTAATGTATGAGTCTACGTGAGTTTTGAGATACTGAATGGGAGAGAAGTCTCTACAACTAAAGTCATGCAAGAGAAAGATGGCTCTGAATTTTATATAATTTAGTAATGGAAAAATGAATTCGCTTCACATTTCATCCNGCTTCACATTCTATTTGATACCCGCTTGTTCAGTATCTGAACTAGTTCACAAGTGTTCAGTTGGGCTCTAAATAAAGCAAGCCTAAGACCTTGGCCTATGGAACACCTAATCCGCTCTTTGCAGAGACTGCAATGCAGAGTGACGACAGTAACTACTCAAAATGGTGACTCAAAATGGTGGAAGAGCAAAGCCTGTCTGGTGCCATCCTTCCCAACTCAGCANGCCCCTGAAGGACTCTGGGAAAACAAAGGCTCTAGCTAAGAGGCTCACAGGGGATTTGGTAAGAAGGCTGAAGTCTCCTTTAATGATGACAGAATCTACTTTNATAGGTAACAGTGTATTGGGGAGGAAAAAAATGACACATTTCCTGTGATGGGAGAGCATTCCATTATACATAAATGTTCAAAGCTTTTAAAAGGCTAAGGAAATATAATGAGCACATCAAAATTTCTCTGCAAGAGAAAAACCTGATCTTTGAGGACTGGAGCTAGAAGAAGCCGAGAGATGGGGGGGCTGACACAGACCCACATAGGGTTTCTTAAAAGGGAGCAAGTGGGAGGAGTGTTGCTGGAGGCTGGCAGAGCTGGAGTATGCCACTAACACATTATGTGGGATGTGGGCATGTTGCCCCATCTCCCTAGACTTCTGTCTAGGCACTCCGCAACAGCTACTGAGCCTTCTGTAAAGTCCCCATCAGTGTCTCCAACCTTGGGAGTGGTTTATTGATTATAATCACTCAAGAGAATGNAGTGAATCCTTTTGACATTTTAATTGAAACTTGGCCTGTTTGAAAGTTATTTCATAAGAAACTTGGGACCCAAGGGTCCATGCTGACTAGCACAGATCAGGATTTTCAATATTTGTTGTCAAATTANACTTTGTTTTTCATCCTTTGGGAGCTGGAGAGATGTACTAGAGACATCTATTTCTCAACAGCTCCTTAACTCTCAATTGTTTTTTAGTGTTTGGAGATACCTCTGAGTGTTGGTAAAACATGGCTCTTTTCTAAATAAGGCAGTGGTTCTCAACCTGTGGGTCACGACCCCTTTGGGGGTCCCATATCAAATATCCTGTATATCAGAAGTTTACATTATGATTCATAATGGTAGCAAAATTACAGTTATGAAGTAGCAACAAATAATTTTATGGTTGGGGTCACNGCAACATGAGGAACTGTATTAAAGCNTCTCAACATTAGGGAGGTTGAAACCACTGATTTTAGGTTAGCTCAGCCAAAAAATAATTCTTCAGGCACCTGCTGGATGCTACCAAACAAGCCACCATATGGTCTTTTGTCCTGAGTTTGGCCTTTCAGACCACCACATTCTGTGTGGAATCAACAGAATCCAAATGCCAAGTCTCAGTGCACTAACTGTGGATATTTTTGACTGCTTCTCTGTTTTAGCTAAAAACCATGATTCACATCATCGCTGTAGGTCCTAAGAAACCTTAAGCATAGGAATAGGCTTAATTTAGGAAGTAGTAGTGATGTCACTGGGGGGTGTTTCCTTAGGGGTTGTAGCTTGCCAAGCACAAATGTGGACTAACAAATATATTTGGTCATTGTTCCCTGTTACACCTGAGTTTATGCTCAAGTAGTGATTTAGGATGAGGTCCCTAGATAACCAGCTGGGACTAGTCACCAAAAACACCAAGTGGTAAGAGGGTGGACACTTTCAGCCCCATCGACTGACCTTAGAAGGAAAAAAAGGCTGCATGGAGTACCATAAGTACCGTTGAAATTTGGGAAGCTTCTTCTACCCGGTGATGTTCACCTTGCCCCTGTACAGCACGCTGTTCACAGAAATGACAAGCATTGCAAACAAGAAAATCTATTCACAAGCCAAATGTGAGGAAGACGAGCCCCAAACTTCCCCAAGGGGACACTTACACCATAAACAGGGCAGTCTGAGGGGTGGGAACAGGTAATAGGAGGTGGGTTAAAGTGAAGTGATTGGTAATCAAATTCCATATATTTTCACAGTAAGGCAGGAAAGGAAACATCAAAGGATATGAAAACAGAAAGGCGTCCCTCACATTCTCCATCTGATTTGGGTCTCTTGCTGGTTGAAAGGCAAGAATTAAACAACAAAACCTTCAAAAATTATATGTGGGGTGTGTGTGTGTGTGTGTGTGTGTGTACACCTGTGTGCCATGATGTACATGTTGAGGCCAGAGAACACTTCGGGAGAGTTGGTTTTCTCCTTCTGCCATGTAACGGTCCTAAGACTCAATAATAATTTTGCCACTAACCAAAGCTCTGAAAGGGGTCACCTATGCAGAGACAATTCCCCTTTTCCTGAGAGACATCTCAAACAAGAGTATTAAAATAGCTAATTTGTAGCCAGAGTGTTTCTCTGGTTCCGCCTGGGGCCTGCAGCTGCTCAGACCCCAATAAACACACAGAGACATATTATTTTTAAGCTATATGGCNTATTGGCTCAGGCTTCCCACTAGCTAGTTCTTACATCTTAAATTAACCCATTTCTATAAATCTATATTTTGCCATGTGGCTCATGGCTTACTGGTGCCTTACATCTTGCTTCTCCTGGCGGCAGCTAACAGTGTCTGCTCAGCTCTGCTTTCTTCTTCTCTCTCCCTAGTTAGACTGTCCTGCCTAACCTTATTCTACCTCAACATTGGCCAAATAGCTTTATTTATCAGCCAATTAGAGCAACACATTTACAGCATACAGAATGATATATCACCCATCATTTCCCCTTTTCTTTCTATTCAAAAGGAAGGTTTTAACTTCAACATAGTAAAATTACATAAAACAAAACTGTTATCAAGCAAGGATTATAGTTATAATATCTAGTCTGTTTGTATTTGGCAAAATTAAAGAAAATATTCTATCCTATATTTATGAGTCTAAAGTTTCATATCTACCTTATCTCTTATCATAATTAAGGAAAACCATAATTATAACTATCTAGTCTTCAACTACATCAAAGACCTCAGAAGGATANAATATTACCTAAGTAAACAGGAAAAGCATTGTAAGCAACTTTCAAAAATCTAGAATGACAGAGACAGCTGGCTGCCTGGACAGTCACCCAAAGTTCCTGTGCAACCTTGGGGCATCCATTCTTCAGCCCACAGGCCTAGGGTCTCTCAGTCACTTTTTTCCACCCATCACTAATTAGCCATGCTAAATGCCAAATCATGTGTCCCGAACTGGCAAGACAGCTTCATGAATTGTTTCTCAACCTGTGGGTCACGAACCATTTGGCGAGTCAAACTATCCTTCCACAGGGGTCACCTAAGACCATCACAAAACACAGATATTTACATTACAATTCATAACAGTAGCAAAATTACAATTTGTAGTCGGACGTTTCCTGTGCCAACCGCCTGGTCCCAAATAAACACACAGAGGCTTATATGAATTATAATGCTTGGCCAATACTGCAGGCTTATTACTAACTAACTCCTACATTTTAAGTTAACCCATATTCCTTATTTATGCTCTGCCATGTGGGGGTACCTTCATTAGCAAGGCATGTTCATCTCCTGCTCCCTCTGCATCTGGCTGGCAACTCCCAACTCCGCCCTTCTTCCCATCATTCTTAGTTTGGTCACCTGGCCTATACTTCCTGCCTGGCTACTGGCCAATCAGTGTTTTATTAACCAATTTGAGAGACAAGTCTTTACAGAAGTACAAGAGGATTATCCCACAGCAACAGTTATGAAGCAGCAACTAAAATAATTTTATGNTTGGGGGTCACCACAACATGAGGAACTGTATTAAAGGGTCACAGCATTAGGAAGGTTGAGAAGCACTGACTTAGTGGGTGAAGGCCAAGCCTCAAAACCCGAGTTTGATACCTGGACCCCACATGGTGAAAGAAGAGAACTGACTCCAGCCAGGACTTTCACTCTACACACATGTACAATTCCATGTGCAAAATAAATAAACACATGTAAAGAAAAATCAAAACAAATAACAAGACATGCCTCAAAAGCCAGGACTTTTGATTTTGACTTTATCAGCACTCTTTGTGCATCCATAAGCCTGAATGATGCACCGTGTGAACCACCTTGTCTCATTTACGAAAGAAAATTTCTTGAGTTTTACAATCTATTAGGATTATGTGTGTATGTATGCATGTGTGTGTCATGCATGCATGCAAGTGTAGGTTTGTGCATGCTATATTGTGAGCATATAGGTCGGAGGACAATTTTGAGGAGTCATTCTCTCCTTGCAATGTAAAATCTGGGGACTGAACTCAGGTTGGTAGGCTTGTGTAACAAGTCCCTTTACCCACTGAGCCACCTCACTGGCCNTAAAAGGAAAAAAAAATTAAGACTAGAGACACAAGGAAACCATCTTATATCTTTCTTAGTTTTAAACTTAATTTTTCTATTATAGAGTTACAGAGTACATCCTTTAATGACATAACTTCAAAAGCCACAAAAACTCATCCATGTAGCTATTGTTAAAACATTTGTTTCTATGTTCCTTCTCTTTCTTTGCTTCCTCCCTTCTTTCTTTAAGACATNGTTTCATTATATAGCCCTGGCTAGTCTGNAACTATGTAGATCAGACTGGCCTCAGACTCAGAAAGCTCTACCTCCTGATTACAGAGTGTTAGGCCTATGACCATCATGGTGAGGAGCATGGCAGCAGGCAAGGCACTAGAGCAGTAGCTGAGAATTCACATCATGAATCACAAGCACCAGGTGGAAAGAAGTATGGAACNTGGAATGGGCTTGTGAAACCTCAAAGCCCAACCCCANTGACATACCTCCTCCAAGACCACACCTCCTAATCCTTCTCAAACAGTCCCACCAACTGGGAACCAAGGATTCAAATACATGAGCCTATGGGGCCACCACATTCACTTATTCAAACCACCACAGTCACTTATGCAACAGCTGTTATGAAGAGTCTGCGACATGCTTAATTGTGTGAGGCGTGGGGATGCTTAAGGCCACAGGGACAGCCCTTACACCAATTTGGGAATTTGGGTCTAATGTAAGGGGTTTCATTCAAATACTAGTGTTGCTGGCAATAGGAACAAAAGCATAGCTCTGCTGTATCCCCCGAAGCAGCATGAAGAGTTCTCCTTTCCCTTAGGGACGTCCACTCAGTCCACATCAGGATACCTGGCTTCACAACAGAAAAGTCTGGGGTGAGCCAGTATGAAGCAGAACTGGAGTTTGTTGAAGACATTTTTATCATAGATCTTAAGCACAGAAGTTAACAGAAAGAGAGACATCCAGAGAAGGAATAAGACACACTCATGTGTGGGTATGGGTTTTCCAAGGTAGAGTCATCATTTGGTTTCCTATGATGTGTGTGTGTGTGTGTGTGTGTGTGTGTGTGTGTGTGTGTGTGTGTGTGTGTATGAATGATTTGGGTGGCTCTCAAGTTACATACCTAAAGGTTGCTGGGAACTTTCCAGCTTTTAAACATTGCTTGGAGATGTAGTTTACAATAAGGCAAAAAGTCAATGACTTTTCTTTCGTAAATAAAATTGTAAGGTAGACTTATGAGATGCTATGTTTAGGTTTAAGAAAAGAGAGTGCTAGAAACTCAGGCTACACATCATTTTGTCCTAAGTGAGCACAGCTATTTATTGTCCTTGACGAGATGGCTTTTGGNAAACCTACATCATCTCTATGGGCAATTTTGACCTTATCAGTGATGGCTGAAGTTTTCTGATCCCATCCGCAGAACAGGCAAGCCTGGTAAGACAGACTTTTTGTCATGTTTTCTTCCCATGCCAGCATAGTTTCCCCATCTCTCTATACTGCCTTGCCAGAAGCACCTAAGTGTACATCAGCTAACACAAAATGGGAACAGAACATAATCTCGAGCTAGGCTAGTAGACGTGGGGAAGATAAGAGGTTAACTCTCAGGAGCCCCTAGGTTGATGCACTCTCAGATCTGTATTACAGCAAGATCACCACAGACTGGCTGGGACCAATGTGACAGATTGAGACAACCTCCGGCTGTCCTTTGTTTCATTACAGTGGTATCTCCATATAATGAGCCTTGAAAAACTACCTGTTCCTCTTATGCATTTAATGTCATATCATATCCCCAAATGCCATATAAAGACAGAGACGGTAAATGAACCCTATTCCAGAGGACATCCTAAGTCATTCCTGGATTTCTTCTTTTCCCCACATTAACCTCATGTATAATCCTATCTTTGGGTAAACTCTGTCCATACAACAAGGTATCCCAAATTCTCCTACCAGACTTTTTTCCTTGAACTTCTGTCCTGCAATAAACGTCTTCCCAGTCCCTTACTTTGTCCTTTCTCTGAACTCTTTCTTTGATGGAAATAAGAACCTAGAAACACTGGACAGATGTCTTCATCTGCTCTCTCTGCCTTTGAGACTTCATCTGCTGGTAACAACTCAAACCATATGAAGTACTGACAATTCTGAGAAGGTAGAGCACTCAAGCTCCAGTCATTAGCAGACAGTTTTAGACTATAAATAACTTTCCCTGTTTTGTCATTGGTACAACCTCAGCTGTGGATCATTTCTGTTTCAACAAAAATCCACAAAAAACTCAAATGTGCATTGTCTGTTGGCAGAGAANGAGCCAATCTCTCCATTCATTTGGATATGTCTGGAAGGTTCTATNNCTAAGGAAGGGCAAGAGACTCTGCCTCTGGGATACAGCATCTATTTGATCCCAAGATCTTGCATGGATGAGTAAATGCGTAGCCTGTCTTCCCGCAATGATACGTGCATAGCTTTCCATCACTAACTCTGCTCCCCAAGCCTACCCTGTTAGGAGGTCTTGGCAGGTGAGGTTGCTAAGGCCAAGTACCATGTCAGCTTGGTGTGGAAGCAAGGGGCTCTGTGCCCTGGTCTAGTCCTTGATTCACAGGACTGCTCTCCAACTAGCCTCGTTCAGCCCTGACTTTCATTGTCATGAACTCTGTCTCTGGGAAGTTAGTGAAGGGAACCCTGAGTTGGGGGTCAGGATTCCTGGTTCCAGGACCCAGATACAGCACCATGCTGGTGGGGCAAGTCTTCCTATCCCGAGTCTGTGGCCTTCTCACCCGCAAAGGCTCTAGTTTTCTCCAGAACGGGCATGCCTGACATTTCAGTTGGAACCCTTCTTAAAAAGAACTAATTGCTCATTTAGAGCAGGGTGTTTAGTGCCCAGCAGCCTCTGGGCTTTAATGACCAGCTTCTAAAGCACCCCACAGCCAACCATTATGAAAACACCCACTTCCAAACATTTCCAAATGGCCCATACCTGGGGAGAGAGAGAGAGAGAGAGCGCGCTGAAAGAGTCCGGGATTAGGCAATCCCACAAAGGGCTTCCAGCCATGGGGATCTAGTTGATAAATGTGGGGAGATGTGCTGTGTCAACGATGGCTTTATCAATAAATCCCTACTCAGCTGTGCTGTGTGCCAGAATTTTCTGTGTTTTGGTGTTGGTGTTTTGTTCCATTTGAATGTTTCTAGTTGTATGGTGGGGGTGGGGCTGTTAAGTCTCAATAGAAGGTTCCAAACCATTGTACTGACCAGAAAGACAGAATATCTGGTGTGCAATGATGGCCTTGTCCTTCATCTTCTCTAATAGGTCTACTGTTGCTAATTGGTGTTTTTTATCTATGGAGCCTCCAAGCTCCAATACTAAGATTTTCTGGTTATTATGAATTAAGCAAAACAGCGAAATGACCACAGTATCTTTGCTATGGCTGAGGGGTTCATTGTTTGATGTATTCACGTTGGTCATTGTGGCTTGCAGCCAAACTACTAGTGGCCCTTTTGCCAAGGCACTCCCTGCCCCTTGCAGCTGGCAGATTTTGGGCTGCAAAGGGCACCACTTAGCTGTTAATTGAAGCGATGTGGCATGCTGTGCTTAAGAGACTTAAGTGCCTGTGTGTGCTTATGAAGCATGAATATGTTGTGACTTTTGGTGGAAGAATTCTCTGTGAAGGAAGCCACTCTGTGCTCCTGGGCTGGCCCTGGGCTTTATGGTATAATTCGTACAGCCAGGCTGCTCCTGATTTGCTAAATCCACACCTGCGATGCAGTGACCATTGTTTGAACTTTTGAAATCTCATCTTTTTCTAGTCCAGGCTTCAGAAAGCATTCTATAAAATCAAATGTGTGTCACATTTGGCTTTGTGACCCTCTTTCCTGAGCCATCTATGCAGAATGCACGGGCTGGAATTAATCAGCCCCAATGGATACTTGATCCAACATACAGGATTGACGGGGTTGAAATTGGCTTCGCTATTTCCAGAGTTTCTTCCACTCAGGCCTGAAGCATCTGGGATATTCTTTCCTGCAGTGATCAGACAAGATGAGTGAACCAAACAGTGGATATTGGGAAGCAGCCTGGAGCAGGAACTGTGCCTAGCACAAATGCACTGGTGGATTGGAATCCAGTGAATCCACAACCCACCCTGCTGAAGTAAAGTGGGGCTTGTTGACTGTACCTGCTTGTGTTCCTGCAAAGTAGGAATGCTGAGCCTTCTGCTCTAGGAAGAATTAATCTTAGCATGTGCCTTCTCCAAGAATACCCACCATGCCAAACAAAACAAAAACAAAAACAAAAAAACAGCAAGCTTGCTTTGTTTTTGCTTTTCNCTTACAGTGACACCATTAAATCCTATTCTTTATTACTTCAAATGGTTTCTGAACCATAGGTTTGCCTCCCCCACCCCCAACTCTAGCTAATACCTCAACCCACATGCTCACTAGCTCACACTCTAATTGCCGTTATAAACTCTAGGATAGAAACAAAATAAAAAGGGGAAACAAAGGCTCCTCATCCCACAGACCAAAAACCTTACGTGCAGCTGGGCATTGTGGTGCACACCTGCAGTTGCAGCTACTCAAAAAGCACAAGCAAGAAAATCACTTGAGCCCCAAACTAGAGACCAGCTAGGGCAACATCGTGAGACCCCCACCTCAAAACAACACAACACACACACACACACACACACACACACAGAGAGAGAGAGAGAAGTAAGAGAGAGAGGGACAGAGAGAGAAAGAGAGGGAGAGAAATAAGAAAGAGAGAGGGAGAGAGAATCAATTTACTTGTTCCCCTTACTACAGAACATTTAATTCCATGATGATGGCTGTACAAGTCAAAATTTCTCATTGTCTAGAATTATCTGATTCCTCATTGGGGAAATCCATGAAGGAAACCCATCCTCATCCTAAAGCATCCCCACAGAGCCCAGCATGACAGGCTGTACAGCTGGAGAATTCCCATCAGCCTTTGCTGCTTTAAGAGAGTGTGGGTGAAGTAGATTAGGAACAAACAACCTCATCTCCCACAGTCTTCAGGCAGTCACCTGCCCATTGAGCCTTTAGAAATACATCAAACCATCCATTCAAGAACCATTCTTCCTTATTCAGTAGTCAGAGAACAGCTCGTATCATGCTGACCCAAATTATGCTACTGAAAGACGTAGATTTAAAAAGAAGCTTCAAATTATAATATAGGGCTTTGCTGAGAATTTTAAAAGACTTTATTTTTTTGAGACAAAGTCTTGCTATGGAGAACAGGCTTCAAACTCACAGATCCACCTGTTTCTGCCTTCAANGTGATGGGACTAAAGGTGTGTCCACCACACCTGNCTTATTTTTAATTATCTNTANGTGTACACATCTATGTGTAGGTATGTGCAACTGAGTGCAGGTCCCATGGAGGCCAGAAGAAGGTACTTGATCCCCTAGAGCTGGAGTTACAGCTGACTTGGGTCCTCTGTAAGAGCAGGAACCACTTTTACCTGCCGAGCCATCTCTCCAGCCCCTGGAGCTTCACAATAGAGCAAGTACTTAGGTTAGAGTCAGTAGCTAGTCTAGATAATGGCACTTACCACTAAAACATAGGATCTTAATCCAGAATTTATTTTCTTGGTCCTTTGCTCTACAANGCACCACCTGTTTCTGTAAGTTACATATTGTGTCAAGCGTGGCTCCAGCCACTCACTGCCACATTATACACTGTTGCTTTACAGCTTTCATCACCACAACTGAAATTGATGACTGGAAGAAAGACCATAGCATCTACAAATCCTGAAATGGTTACTATCTGGCTGCTGCCATCTCCTGCCCTAGGACAAACAAAAGGNGACTAATGAAAACTCATATGCTCCTTCCATATGCTGGGCAAACCTGAGTTCAAATCCATGTGTCTTACTAACTCTGATGTCTGAATAGTATGTGTCTCCTGCATCTGCCACAATATTCAACAGCCATCACAGTTCACACCAGCTAACAACATTATAAAAGTATAGACAAAAATGAAAGGGGCTTTCATGAGTACTGGACTGCAACATCCCAAGAGTTCTCATTCTTGCTGTTTGTCTCTGTGTCTCGTGGTCTCTCTGTCTCTTGGTCTCTTGGTGTCTCTGTCTCTCAACTTCTCTGTGTCTCTGTCTCTCAACCTGTGTTTATGTCTCTCAGTCTCTCTGTCTCTCTCCCTCTGTGTGTGTGTCTCTCTCTGTGTGTATGCATAATAGACTCCTTGTCAACTTGACACACAAACCCAACAGTTAAACCATAACCTTTCCTTTCTTGTTCAGTTCCAAGACTACATCTTAATATCAACATTGCAATATAAACTTTCCAAATTTTTTAAAGTCCCACCGTCTTTAAGAACTCAAATACTTAAAAAACTCAGTCTCTTTAAAATAGCCANTATTTTTTAAAATTCAAAGTCTCTCAACTGTAGGCTCCTGTAAAATCAAAAATAAATTAAATACCTTCCTGCTTCAAGAGGGAAGAACCAGGGCATAGTCACAATCAAATAAAAGCAAAACCAAACTCCCCAAAGCATAAATAACTCAACGACCAAAGTCTGGGATTCACTCACAATCTTCTGGACTTCTCCAAGTGGCTTGGGTCACTTCTCCAGCTCTGCCCTCTGCAGCACACATAGCTTGTCTTCTAGGCTCTAGCTAGCTCCACTCCACACCTGCTGCTGATCTTGGTGGTCGTCCTAAGGTACTGGCATTTCCAAAACGCTGGGGTCTTCTGCTGCAACGAGGCTGCACTTTCACCAATAGCCTCTCATAGGCTCTCTTCATGGTGCCAAGCCTCAACTTGCATGACCCCTTCAGTCCTGGGTCTTCAACTGCTACTGAGGCTTCCCCTTCACCAATGGCCTCTCCTGGCCTCTCACAGTGCCAAGCCTCAGCAGCTCTCCATGTCCCCTTCATGCCTTCAAAACCAGTACCACCTGGTGATGCTTACACATTACCAAATCCTGCTGCCAGCACAAGGTATAACCATGGCTGCCTCTGGAAACACTTCCCAGATTTCACCTCAAGGATGCTGGTCTCTTCTTGTTCATTGCTAGTTTCTCAGCTCCAGCTGACCAGCATCAATTGTCCCAGTAACGTAAAGGTTAGTAGTAAAGGTTAGTAGTAAAAACTACTAACTACTTTAGTAGTTCTGGTATCTTGTTAATCACAGCTGATTCTTCAGCCCCAGCTAACCAGAACCACAGGATCTTAATTCAAAATAACAAATGGCCCTGATAGAGTCTTTAAACTTCCCTCTGAAACTTACAAGCCAGGCCTCCATCTTCTGCACTGCTCTCAACATTCTTATCTTCCAAGCTCCTACAGAAGGGCTCACCAAGCATTGAACACTCAATGGCTTTTCTTGNATATAATTCCAAAGTCCTTCCACAATCCCCCCTAACACAACATGGTCAGGTCTGTCATTAAAAAAAAAAAAAAAAAAAAAAAAAAAAAAAAAAAAAAACCACAATCCTGGTACCAACTTCTGTCTTAGTTAGGGTTTCTATTGCTGTGATGAAACACCATGACCAAAAGCAAGTTGGGGAGGAAAGGGTTTATTTGGCTTACACTTACATCACTGTTCATCATTGGAGGAAGTCAGGACAGGAACTCAAACAGGGCAAGAACCTGGAGCTGACGCAGAGGCTGTGGAGGAGTGCTGCTTACTGGCTTGCTCATGTTGGATTGCTCAGCCTGCTTTCTTATAGAACCCAGAACCACCAACCCAGGGATGGCACTAGCCACAATTGCCTGGGCCCTCCCCCACCAATCACTAATTAAGAAAATGCCTTACAGCCAGAACTTAGGGAGGTGTTTTCTCAATTGAGGTTCCTTCCTTTCAAATAACTGTAACTTGTGTCAAATCGACATAAAATTAGCCAGTACAGTCCCCTATTATTTTTAAAAATGTTCTATAAACAGACACATTTTCACATTTTGCCTAAGGATAAAACTCTGTCTCTCTCTCTGTCTCTGTCTCTCTCTCTCTGCATACACACATGCTAGTTTAGGACTGTGAATATAGCTCACCACTACAATACTTGCCTAATATACACAATACCTTGCATTTAATCTCCAGCACACAAGCAGGGGAAAAACTGAATTTATCAATTGCTCTAGGTGTAGTCCAGAGGGACAGACCTTTATGATGACAGTGTGAGTCTGAACGTGATTATTTCTATTGGCAAGCACTCCATCCCTGAGTGAGGCTTCTGTCCTGTGGTGGTTGTTTTTTCTCTTTCCTTCTTACGTGTGCATGTGGTATGCATGCATGTGTGTATGACTGTTTGAGTGTGTGTGTGTGTGAGTGTGTGTGTGTGTGAGTGTGTGTGTGAGTGTGTGTGTGTGAGTGTGTGTGTGTGAGTGTGCACACATGCGCCTGTGGAGCTTGAAAGCAGGTTTACTCTCCATTTAGTTTATTTTTATTTTAAACAATTTCCATACGATATAGTTTGATCATAATCTTTCTCCTTCCCCGAGTCCTCCTAAGCCCTCCCCACCTCCCTACACACCCAACTTCATGTTCAAAACCAAAAAGACAATAAAACCAAGTTGTAACTAAAGAAAAGCACATACAAAAACCATGGAGTCTGTTTTGTGTTGGTCACCTACCCTGGGCATATGGGGCTTACCCTGGAGTTTGGTCAATATATCTGGTGTCATTCCATTGGGACAAAAAATTGATTATNCCTGTCCTAGCAAGTATCAGTTACAAATAGCTTTTTGTTTAGAAATGGGACTTGGTNCCTACTTCCCCTTCTTGTGCTAGGGTTTTTGTCTGGATTGAATTTGTGCAGGTCTTGTGTATGCTGTCAAAGTCTCAGTGAATCATATGTGCATCAGCCTTGTCTAAAAGACTGTTTCCTTGGAGTCATCCACTACCCCTGGCTCTTACAATTCCAACTTGTTTGTCAAGACAAGATCTGTCCCTGATCCTGGCACTCACTTACTTTGACCTGGCCAGCTTGCCCCTTCGATCTCCTGTCTAGTAGGCTCCTGAGTACTAGGATTATAAAGGTTGCCACCACAAGGGTTCTGGAGATCCAAAATAGCAAACATTTTATCCATTCAACCACCTCCCAGCTCCTGCAATAGTTATTTTTAATGGCACTGAACAATGAAGCACCTAAGGAAGCTATAACAACAAGCTCTAAGTCCTAAACAGGCAGCTAAACACAGGACAGAAGTAATGTCCACTGGAGTGACTCATCATCTTTTCTGGCTCTAAGTCTGAGATACACAAAACCCAAATTTAAAATTTGATCCCAGGATTTCTGAACTACAGTGTTAATCCACAATCTCATTCATTCTTTTTCTTCATTCATTGTCGGACAAAAGTTTGGGCATCAGTAAGCAGTGAAGATCTGGGTACAATGGGAAAATCCAAAGGCATTTGNCGGTCTGTGTTGTGTTACTGTAACAAAATACCACAGGGTATGCAATCTGCAATGAACAGGGTCTTATGTAGCTTATGGCTCTGGAGCCCAGGAAATCCAAGCCTGTGTATCTATCACCCTATGTAGCAGATGTGTTTTGCTTATACATGTAAAAGTAAGAGCAAGAAAGGAAGGTAGCTGAACTCATCCTATCAGGAATCCACTCCCTCAGTAACTCCCCCACGTTAGGGTCCTGGAGAAGTCCCACAAAAGACTACCATCCANGTATGCAATCAGCAAGAGTGTTTAGTATCTNGAGAAAGCTTCCAGCATGCTGGGTCTGGCCATCCCACACAAAGGCAAAATAGCAATGACCTTGAAGAGCTCACAGTCTCCTTTTAAGCACAGCTAAGTGGAGTTCCCAGAGCAATTAGGTCATCTTGGATACGATTGGCTGAAGCAAGTGGCAATCATATTAGTACGTTCTAGGGCTAGTCAGAGGCTGATTAAGGCTACAGCTTTTCCATTGGGGGCAGGCCTGGATAAGTCCCAGGCTTTGGTCCTTGAGCTGCTGTGGAGTCTGGCTTGCCTGTGACTGTGGTGGCTGGCTCAGTGGCCCAGGCTTGGTGCATCCTATCTCACTTGTCCCTGTTGTCAGGGACACCAGTGATTAATTGCCCTATGTTCGTGCCTCTTTCAGAAACTGCTTGCTCAGTCCTAGGAAACTGAAATTGAGGCCTGATCTCTGACAGAAGACAAAGAAACCTGCTATGATATTTGCCTGGAGCAACCTGTTATGATATTTGCCTGGCCCTCTCACCGCACTGCTGCAAAAATGGCATTAATTCATGCACGAGGGCCAAACTGCCTCTTAATAAATTCTCATCTCTTAACAGTGCTGCCAGTTGCACTGAGAATTACATTTCCAATATATGAACTCTGGGACACGTTCAAGCTGTAGTACTTTCCAAGTTTCCAAACACAGCAGGAGGAACTGTTCCTTCTCTTTCCAGTGAAGCTACCCCTAACTTGCTCTATGGGTCCCCACAAGTCATGGTTAAAACCAAGTGAGCTGATTTGCCTCATGATTTAGCCATGTTCCAGGCTAGCGACTGGGCTGTCTCAAGAAAACAAACTCAGGAGGGATGTGCACACCAAAAAAGATGCAAAATACACTCATTTTTATTTCATTTGTTTTTCTGTATAAATCATTATTTTTACTGTGAAGCTATGATTAGATGTTAAAATTAAAAGCAAAAATTACAAGTTAAGACTTAACAAAACTACTAGGCATGCCGAAGGAAGTGAAAATGGAACTAGGCAGTGGGCAGTATGAATTAATAAATATAGGAGGGACATGTTCTTGGAGAAGAGGAAGGTGTGCTTAAGATGAGGGGAATGGATTGGGAAAATTTTGACCTCCTGAGAGCACCTTTGAGAAGAAATAGTGGATATAATTGCTAAGCTCCACTATGTTTCCGGATTACCCCCTCCTTCCTCAGTCTTCCTTTCTACCATCTGGATCAGTTCCTGCCAACCACCCACTACCCATCTTCATCGGGAGGATTCCCCACCTCAGAAGTGTCCCCCGCACCCCTAGGACCTGCTTCCAAGCTGTCACCTCTTCCTTCAGGTTGCTGCTGCTGCTCTGTTCCTCTGGTGATTCATCGCTCTTCCNCTGAGTGTTTTGCCACTTTTGCTGTTCCTTTTCAATGTCTTCTGGGCTTTCCTGGAGCGACTCTACTTCTTGTTTTATCTGCTTAGTCCTTAGCTTGAAGGTCTACACTTCTCTCATGATTCTCAACATCCTGACTAGGATGTAAATGACAAACCCAGGAAGGATGTGCACAGCAGAGGACACACAAGAGACTGCTCATTTTTATTCTGCAACACTTTGGGAACACTGAGTAGATTGAGGAAGGAACTTCNTTTGGGAGAAGGCTGAATCTACTAGCATTTGTGTAGCCCAGGAACACTGCATTCTACGTGCTAGCTGAGCAGCTGGAGGTGGTTTCAGTCGTGGTTTCAATTAGGTGACTGATATCTGGTCTTAGGGGTGGTCTAACACTAAGATATTTAATATTTCATGCCATAAATTCACTAGCATGCCAAACCTAGGTTTAGTGCTTCTTAAACTTTAATGTGCACATGAATAGTATGAGAGTCTTGTTAAAATTCTTCATGAGTAAG
>LZPO01027423.1:210107-230508 GCA_001675575.1 Neotoma lepida | reverse complement strand
ACTACATTGAAGTCTCTCCTGGGCGGGTGTCAGTCAGAGTGGTGGAGGCTGCTCCTCCCACTTGAACCCTCTCTCCTTGCAAGTACCCCCAGGCTTTGATTTCTCCTGGAAGCCTTATTTGATTCTCTCATGTCTATGTTAGGTGCTTCTACATGTCCTTCTAGTATCCATTGGGTCCACATCAAAGCCTGTATCACATTGCCATTTTGTGCTGGATGAGCTATGATGCTTCCCAGAACAATTCATGTGCAAAACTCATGTTTCTGNACATCAGTGATCCTCCGTTCCTGCGACACAGTGCTTAGAGACTCAGTAAACATCTGTCAAGTGGATGAATAGATTTATCTTCGCCATCAGGGCAGGAAAGATAAAAAGGAAAGCTACTGTGTAAGAGTTTCAGCAGAGAGTGGGGAAAGACCACTTGGAGCCAGTGAAGGCTGATGCTAGGACTGGCCTTAATGATGGACAGAGGCCAAGTCAATGAGTAGACAGAAAAGGTNGTCCAGAAACAGCCAAACCAGGAAGAGTAACCAGATGAGGAAGAAAAAATAGGAACTAAAAAAGTGGGGACAGTCATTTTTCCATCCTTACAATAAGCCTTGCACAGGATTCTTTCCAGCAGGACATGGACACCTTATCATCTGAGAGCACCGCCAGCCATCTAGAGGCCAAATCAACACAAGATTTGCCCCTGACAAACTTAGATATAACATCTCCACGTTCTCAAGAGCCCAATCTTTGCATTGTGTAAACAAATATTTTAAAAACAGGATTGCTTTTATCATTGTGCTTTTTTCTCAGTGGTGTATGCAGAAGAAATCCCACCTGACACAGATTCCAAGCCTTCAGGCACAGAACACTGCTGCTTAGCAGTCTGAAAAGGACAATGTAGACTGGGAACCATGGCAGTTAGGCTGTGTACATAGCTGGATTAATGTCAGGAGTCTCTCTGACTCAGAGCAGATCAAGGGGGCAGAAAGAGCAAATCAACCCCCCAACACANCCCATGCTAGAAGCCCACTCACACTCAGAAATGGCACAGGTGCAGTGACTATATAACTCTGAATCCAACCCCACCTCCAAGAGACCTCAGAATAGGAGAGAGCCACCCACTGCTGTGCCCTGCCCACATGCAACAGCAGAGGTTTGGGCGTTCCAACACAGGGGCGCATGATTGTTATGACTTATCATAGTCCTCATGGGGGAATGATTAGTAGAAGTGAGTCACTTCTTTCTAGCTTACTGATGCCAGCACCTGCTATTGTTATCACAAAAGACCACAGAAGAGATAGCCAGTGGAGTTCCTACCTCAGCTATCACCTCTGGGAACAGAGGTAGAAAAAAGAAGCATGTATCTCCTAATATTCTTCTAACCTGAGGAAACNGGCCAGAATGAAGTACGAAAGAGTTTTTGTCTTGTTTGTAGAAAATTCTAAATCAAATACAAATGATTGAAATAGAAAATTATGGCTTACCTTCTTGTCCACTCTCAGGAGGAAAATACTAATGATTCCTTCAAGATGGACAGAAGGCAAATGACACTGCATCTATTAGCAACCAAGGGAGATACATGGCAATGTCTATACTGTCCCTCAAATCAAAAATTTCAAGAGATGGCATCCTAAGTTCAGATTCCAGAGAAGCTTAAAGTGAACTATTTGTAGGTCCTGTAAAGTGACCAACAGCAGGCAGAATGGGAAAGAGCACATCACTTGATAGAAGGGATTTGCAGTGGGTAAGACTAATGTTTACACAAGTTTTACCTAAGGGCATTCCCTAATCTGTGTGCCTGTCAACTATAATTCTAGCAGAAAAGCCAAGATTACTGGTTTGAGGTATCAGACTTTTGGGGTGATGGTTATAATTGTGACAGGGTAAGACAGTGCAGAGGTTCCTCCATCTTGTGTTCTTGCTGAGGCCATTTTAGCTTTGACTAGAATTTGATCTCTTTGATGGAAACTGGAAAATATTTTCTCTGTAGAAGATAGTAAAAATGATAACATTTCCCAATAAGCCCTTTTAAGCCAAATAATAGCTGAATTATACATATAAATATTGATTAGATCCTGGGATACAGAAGAAACCTATCTTCATCTGTGCAGAGAGCTATGTTTTACTTAAGTTGTATAAGTGAGATTCCTATTCATCTTCCCCTCACTGATTTACGTTTTGCCTGTTTTCTAAAGAGAGAGAAAGAAGTCAGGAAATCAGGAGATGGTGGAGGGGAAACTATGATCAGAATATATTGTATAAATTTTCAATTAAAAAAAATGTAGACATACCTTTAACGCCAGGAAGTGATGGCAGGAAGCAGAAAGATATATAAGGCGTGAGGACCAGGAATTAGAGGCTTTTTAAGCTTTGAGGCTTTTAGCAGCAGTTCAGCTGAGATTCATTCGGGTGAGGACTCAGAAGCCTGCAGTCTGAGGAAACAAGGTCAGCTGAGGAGTTGGCGAGGTTGGACCAGGCCCCTCTCAGTGACCAGGTGATGATGGAGTTCAGGGCCGTGGAGGCAGAGAGTCCACAGCTACACATCTCTGGCACATGGAAGCCATGTGTGATAGACCCTACTAAGAACCCAGAAATGGATGATNGCCCGAGATCATGTAAGCGTCAGAAACTACNGTCAGACAAGCACCTGNAACTGGGGACTGAAGATGACTTCTGGGGCCCTACAGGGCCTGTGGCTGCTATGGGCCACAGGAATATAAGAACTCAGCGGGTTATGGCAAAGTCACTACCTGAAGGGATCAAGAAATTCCTTCAGAGGAAGCCAAATTCCAGGGAGTATTTGGTNCTATTTGGCTTGTTNTGTATGGGCTGTCTTCTGTTATGAATATCATGTGTTCCTTCATAGCTTTCCCAATTGATTTTTCCTAAGAATTGCTAACAGTGTGGACTGATCACTCTTTGGACATATACGTTTGAGGCATTTGGAGAACAACCTCAGGAAAGACTCCCTTCCCTCAGGCCCATCCTTTTCTCTCCCTTTTAGCACTGGAATCAGATATCTCCCTTAACCACANTCAANGACTAACAGAAATAACAGTCCAGACCACCACATTACAAGTCTCCTGAATTCCACTGAGACACTGCCTAGGTCAGGTGGACCTTGAGTAGCCTCCCTATAATTATCACCATTAGCTACATCCCACCAGAACCATTCTCCTGGATGAAAGTATCTTATCTGAGAAACTTCCCAGACTTTCTAAGAACAGACCATCCTCCAGAGAAGGCAAAGATTTACGCTGGCGAGTAATTGCCCAGGCCAGGCGGATGTGCTAATTAAGCTTAACTTTCTCCTTTCCCAAGTCTTATCTCTAGTTCCAGATCTCCCTTTAACTATCACCAGAGGCATTTAGCTGTACACAGGTTGCCTAGCGACTGAGCACACCTTCCCCTACCCTGCAGAAAAAAACGGCAGATAGCAGGACAGATTTCCTGCCCCAGGAAAAAAGGCAGTTTTATTTTCACCCATTGACCTAGCAACTTATTCTACTAACCACGTTTAAGAATATAGTTGAGCACATAAGATCCCTCCTCTTAGATATTAACCCTTAGAATTTAGCTCTTAGTTGATTCATTCCCCCATTAGTCACTTCCCTTTTGGGTTGCAAATGATAATTAACAATTACTGCCCCTCTGTGTGATTCTTATCACCCTCTGTTCCACCCTGGAAGCCTGGCTTTGAACTGCCAAGGGATTACTGCTTGTAAGTGTATATATACCTGGACTCCNAGGGCACGAGGGGAGAATTAAAGCAAATGGACTAAGAGCTCGATGTGCTGAGATTCTTTTCCCGAAAATAATTATCACCGTTTGTANTTTCTCTTCTGGGCCTCTGGGAAGTATAATATTAATAAGGCTGGTCCTTATAATATTATACAAGATCTGGCTACTGAGGTGGTTGACAGAGAGAGGAACCTGTACCAAGTTCAGTTCCCTGAGCCTGGTTCTTACCACTGTCCCAACATGGGACTCTGCTTTGTGGTAAGAAGAGCAGTGACCATCAAGATTGGATTCTGTGCCTGGAGCCAATACCTGGACAAGACTCCCTTGCAGCACAGTCACATGGTGGCTGGGCCTCTGTTTGACATCAAGACTGAGCAGGGAGCTGTGGCTGCTGTGTACCTCCCTCATTTTGTGGCTCTCCAAGAGGGACAGNGAGACATCTCCAGGTTCCGTGTGGCCCACTTTCAGGAACATGGGATGGTCCTAGAAACTCCAGCCAGGGTGGAGCAGCATTACGCAGTGCTGGAAAACCCAAGCTTCTCCTCGGGGAATTCTAATGATTCCTGCTTTTGGACACTTCATCCCCATCATTTCTTCCATCACACTGATATACTATCACCTCAGTCTCCAGGAAGTGACATTTCACCTTTAATTTTACAATAAATTTTACAATAAATGCATCAAGTAAAAGAAACCAGGAATATTAGAANACAGAATATTAAAAGTAGGGGGTCCTTAAGAAATTTTTGTGCAACTATTTCAACATATAGAGGAGGAAACAAGGGTCAAAAAGTGACATCATTTGCTTCAATGTCTATCAACTGGTTTAGTTACTGTGCATTCAATAAATATTATCCAGCGCCCTCTACTGTGGAGCACGGTTAAAGAGGCTGCAAATAAAAAGCACAAAACCACTGTTTATATTTTGTAGGAGGGAGAAAGTTAAAGAAATTAAGTAAAAACCTACTTGAGAGTCACTAATGCTCACGAGAAATACAGAGCCAGGGCCTAAAGCTTTATCTTGGTGTACGGTATGCAAACGTAAGGCAGACACTTTCTCTGGGAAAGGAAAGAGAAATAAGCAGGGAAGATGGGAAGAAAACACAAAGTGACATACACCGAAGCTGGCTGGGACTCCACAAAACAAGGAGAGATGGCCGGCACTCAGCCACAGAGCATGTTCCCANGGAGATTAGAAAACAAAGTTTCANGTAGAGACAGGAGTTTATCTGCCGGCTCCATCTGCTCTCTCACTGGGAAAGGTACACCCAGTGGCCAAAGCTTCCCACCTACTCGGAAAGATGTACGCCTTGTGACCAGCTGTTGCTATTAAGTTTCAAAAACGAGCCAAAAAGCTACAGGTCCAGCTGAGTCAGGGCTGGGAATTGGCACTGCAGAGGTGAGATGGAGGCAAACCTGCCACTCACTCAGGAGAGCAGACAGACAGCTGAGCTGGTACCTCACCAGGAGTCAATGTAAAGGTCCCCCTTTACAATTCCTGAGTAGATGGGTGCCCCTCAGACTCCTTTGGTCTCATCTGTCTCAGAACCTGGGCTTCTTGTTCATACCAAGCTCTGATGAGCCTTGCCACAGACCAAAGAGCAAGTTGGGGAGGAGAGGGTTTATCTGACTTACACTTCAGTAGTTCTTGTTCATCATTGAAGTCAGGACAGGAACTCAGACAGGGCCGGATCTCAGAGGCAGGAACTGATGCAGAGGCCATAGAGGGGTGCTGCTTACTGGCTTGCTTCCCATGGCTTCCTCAGTCCACCTTCTTGTAGAACCCAGGACCATCAGCCCAGGGATGGCACCACCCACCTTGGGCTCGGCCCTCCCCCATTGATCACTAATTGAGAAAATGCCTTACAGCTGGATCTCATGGAGGCATTTCCTCAACTGAGGCTCCTTCCTTCTGATGACTCTAGCTTGTGTCAAGTTGACACACAAACCAGCCAGTACAGGCATGATAGCACCAATTCCCTTACCCTGNTCTAGTACAGCAGTATGCAAATTCTGACTCCGTGAAGATAACCCTGGATAAGCCCTTACCTGATTATCACAAGAGCAGTGACCAATCAATGACCTGTGCCCACCATGTGCACTAACGGAGCTGTGATAACCATGTTACTGCAACTGCCTTCCTGGTTTTTATTTTAATCAACAAAAACAGGCCCTCTGGACACCATCTCACAGCACTTGTTTTGGGTAAATAGAATACATGTCTCCCCAGGAGGTCATCCTCATGTTGGCTCAAATCAATTTAAGAGAACTTTTTAAAACCCAGTCATTACTGTGTGTGTACACAAGTGTGGCTGAGCATGTGTGTGGAGCCAGAGGACAACTTGTGAGAGTCAGTTCTCTCTTTCCACTTTGTGAATGCTTCGAGTTCAGGCTTGGCAGCAAGCACCTTTACCCACTGAGCCATCCTGTCAGCCCCTCGACTCAAATTTTGTGCCTCCCCACTTGCCTTTTAGATTAACGTCACATAAATATTAATACCTCATAACTGGGAAGTTCTGGATGCCCACCAGCCATCTTGCCAGTGGTGGGGGTAAGGTGAGTAAATCAGGCCCCAGGGTGCTGCCAGAATAAGCACAGGGATGTATTCCTATGTGTTGTAGAACTTGGCTCTCCAGCCATGATACAGACATTATCATCTTAATCAGAACAGCTGTGATTACTGTGCAAGGCCCTCACAAGATCAGGCCAGCTGTCATTCTCTCATAGGCATGGGGGCAGGGTCACCAGATCCTCACCTAAGATTACAGCCACTTACCCCTCCTGGCCCTGGCCCCAGTTGCACATGGTATTAGGAGATGCTAGCATACANAAGAGATGGAAGGTCACTGAAGGAGGGACTACATCGATGCAGCCTTCAGGAGGCTGGCACTCATGCGACGCCAGACCTTGTAAGTGATGTAGCTCTTCTGCAGTCACCCATGCTCCCAAAACAAAGCCCAATAAAGCCATTGCTTCACCTAGCTGGACTTGGATGGAATGGTTCCTCTGGTCTGTTGTTGGTGCCCTATGGGGTGAACAGACTGTACATGGCTCCTCAAGAGAAGTTTACAGAATGCCATGAGTAGACAGACAGCAAAAAGGGTGAGAGATGGGCCTGAGGGCGCCAGGGTGAAAATTTCTCTTAAAATAAAGATGCCACAGCCAGAATACGTAGGTTTCAAATAAGTCTCTATCGTTCTATTTACCAATAAGACTCAGGAGTCAAAGGCTGAGGTGAAAACCTGCTAGCTCAGAGAGGCTGAGTAGCAACTAGTTGACCTTGCTTTTTGGCAGAAGACACTGCAAAAGACACATCTCTCCCCTNGTCCCAGAACCAAAAGGAAGCTCCAAACTCAAGTCCCCACCCTTTCTTTCCTGTGCGTCTTTTCTGTCCAAATTGCTGGCTTCTCTATGGGCAGTTCCGGGCAGCTAGTCCCTGGCTCCGCCCCCTAATTCAAGGTTTAGCTTTAGTGGCAGTCTCAGTAGTATCAGAGTATGATCAAAATATCCCACAACAGTCAAGATTAGTGGCTTTAAAATTAATGCCTTCATTATTCTCTTTATACTTTATCAACTGCATACCTAAATAAACGTAATTGGTAAAATAAAAAGTAATAAATGGCTGAAGGGTTTCTTGCAGTTGGCAGAGTGCTTGCTTCTCATGTGTAAGGCCCTGAGCTTGACCTCTAGTGTGGGAGCCCACCAAGGTTTTCTAGTGAGATCTNAGCTTGCTTTACACAGCAGGGCTGCATTAGGGGACGGCTGGACCATGTGCATGGTCACCAGGTGCCTGGGATGGTCTACACTTGGCTATACTGGGGGAGGTCTTTTGCCCCACCCCTTGGCATTCCTACAAAAGCCCTTTAGTAGAGACAGAAGGGGCCGATGGATTAGGATCCAGGCCCTCCCGAGCTATCCTGTGTTTCTTCTATCTCTCTCCTCTACACTTCTATCTACATATTTCTCACTTCTCCCTCCTCAAGAGTACCTTGGAGGAAAAAGGAGCTCACTCTAGAACCACAAAAATGAAAAATAAAAACATGCCTGTATTTGAATTAAAGACGGCTAATAATGAATATGCAGGGCCTGTAATTCACTCTGTGGCCATCACAGTAATGGTACATATTTTTTCTCTACTGCAGGGATGAGCCTGGCAAGCAGATGGCACAGCTATTAATAGACCAGACAGCCTCCCCAGGTGCAGAAGAGGAACACGACAAGTTCTTAGAATCCAATTACCATTTTCTCCTGACCCTTTTCANCTTGTTCACAGGTTATCATTTTCATCTCACTAGGCAAAGCTGTTTTCTTCTATTATACATCCACACACTGATCCCAAATGTGCAGAGCTTTTCCCCCGACAGGTATCAACTCTCCAAGAATATAGATAGCAGCTAGACATCCCACAATTCAATGCTAACACTACCTAGTTAGTGTAGCCCCTGGTTAAGGGCCAGGTCCCACAAGACTACCCCCCACTTCAGATTACATCACAACTAGTGGGTCCCCAGACTATTTGCATCCTATTTGGCTACAAATCAAAGTTCCTATAACCTATCATGGTTACCTTTAATAGCAATTTGCCACAGATTAGATCTCCTTTAGAACTGTCCTGATTGCCTTGACCGATGTGGGAAGGCCTACCCTGACTGTACACTGCACCTTCTGCTGGCAGCCCTGATATAAAGGGGATGTCAGCAGAAAGACCATCTTGCCTCCTGCTCAGCTGCCTTCCCTCTTGCCACCAAGCTGATTTGCCTTGTTGCTGCTGCTGATTCTTCACCAGCATTTCCAAGTTATCATCATGGACTAGGGACCAATAGTTCTCAGCAGATCGGACTACTGAGGCCCTCTACTTTGTGGACTAAGTAACTACCCATTGTTGTCCTCCACTTAGTGAGGCTTCTAGTCTTAAGAACTAAATAACTACTGGGTTCCCAGCTTCTCCTGTGTGGTTTAGCCATTTTATTCTAAAACTAANTTAATAAATTTATATATATATNTTTTTCAATCCCACTGGTTCTGTTCTCTTAGGGAACTCTGACTAATATTTAACTCCCACTGTTCGGGGTTTGGTAATTTTGCTAGGACAACTTAAGAAATGCAGGAAAGCACTGGATTTGGCTTTAAGAAAATTAGCAGCTGAATGAAGAGGTGGCCTCAAAGGTCTCAGGCACAGGAACATCGGTCCACATAGAGTTGGGGTGCATCACCTTCCTGGCACACCAATGTTTTTTCCAACCATGAAGCTCTCCAAACTTCACAGGTAAAGGATGTAGCACAGACGCAGCCCATTGGCGTGATCAATAATTAATCTCTAGCCCCANTTCCCCACCCCAGCCCCAGAGTGGAGATCAGTGGAAACTGCAACTTTCCAATCACAGCTTTGTCTTTCCGGTAACCTAGAAGCCATCCAAGAATCAGCTTGCTGTAATCAGAACACGAGATGCTCTGATCAGAGGAAATTCAAACGCATTTGAGAACTAGTCAGGAGCTAGGTTCAACACACATGCATCCTATCACTCAGGACACTACAAGGGTTTTAGAAACTCTGAACAAAGAACCAGAAGTGAAGATGTAATACATATTTATTATACAACAATATTACAGCATCTCAATATACTTCATTACAGGTTGAAGCAGACAGGTCGGCTTATACTGAATGCATTTTAGGCAAGCTGTTCCCTAAGGGCACACGAAAACTCAGTGATCAGACTTTATACGCCAGAGGGCTTGGGTACCCTCACCTTTCCCAAAATCAAATATATGCTCATGGTATCTGCAGTACTGCAGTATTTAACCAAACTAACATGCTTTTCACTGCACACCTCATACAAAGGCTGGACAGGGCAGTGCTGACTACCTGCTACAAGGCAGTGATTTTTTTTAATTAATTTTTAAGTTAGCATACAAAGGAATGAGTCCCGTTACTACAATTTCATACATCATGTGTCATTATACTTTATTCTAATCCCCCCCCGCCCTTCCCTGTGCTGGCTAATGCCCACCCCTCGGCTGGTTTCTGCTCTCCTATCATATCAGCCCATCATCTTCTGTTTCTCTCTTCCCCTTTCTGGTCTCACAATCTGCACTTATACACATATCTAATTCCAATCTAGGCTCCACATATCGGATCATTTGTTGTTCTGACTTTGGCTTATGTGGTTACTATGAGCTCAAGCTTCATCCACGTTTCTAAAGGCAGTACATTTTGAAGATACACATGCTTTATCCAAACAAAGTTTTATTTCTGTAAGAAACAAGACCAGGAAATGTAGAAGGTCAAAACATAACATATAAAATTTCAAGACTATCCTCTATACCCTATATCCTGCCAGTCAGTCCCAAGCCTGCAAAAGCCTCAGGTTAGGACATATCGGGTGAGTCCTCCCCCTCGAACCTCTGACAGTCTCTGGCAATGCCGTAGGATGTTCAAGATCACATATAACCTCTTGTCAGCTTTCAAGGCCGTAAAGTCCTTTATGTCAGCTTCCACGATGAAGTAACGACCTGAAAAAAGAAACACCAGGTTCTAACTTTCGTGAGTCCAATTCTCACAGAAGTTTTTATGGCATCACCTTGTGAATGGCTGAGTCCTTCTAACTGTCTCTATCCAAATACAAAACACAGTGGGACATGGTATTCTTGCTAAAATAATGTTCCATCGACTGAGGCTACATGATACCACTGCTGCATGTCTTCAGGGTAGCCCTGTTGTCATAAACAGTGTTGGTATGCCTTAACAGCTCACTTCTCCAGAGACAGAAAGGAACCCACAGCAGCTCCTAACTAGAAGACCTTGGATGACCTGAGAACTCTTTGCCCAGTCTGCAAAATGGGACAAGGGTGCTTTGAGGACTAAAACTAAGAGCTAATGTGGAGCATGCAGAGAAGTGTTAGCACAACTGCAGATAGTTAGCTCTCCAGTGTGGGAGCCCATTTTCAGGTTCCTAGTGGCTTCACCCAGCAGGTCTGCATAGAGAGGACGACTGGACCATGGGCCTGAGTGCAGGTGTCTGGGATGGTCTGCTCTTGGCTGTGCTGGGGGGAGGCCTTTTGCTCCACCCCTTGGCATTCCTATAAATACCCTAGGGCAGAGACAGTCTGGGCCCCATTTGGTATAGGTTCCAGGCCCTCTTGAGGCTATCCTGTATTTTCTATCTTTATCTCCCCCCTCTAAATTCTTCTATCTAATATTTCCTGCTACTCCTACTCAAGAGCACTCTGGGGGACTGTGCGGGAGGTGGGTAACACCCCCCCCCCGGGTGTATCATGTCCTAGAGTCCACAAACAGTTGACAGGCCCTCAAAAATTCTATCGCTTTACCTTTCGTGTCCTTCGTTTCTTCATTAATAAATCTTTGGTAGAGATTTCTCTTTGCAGAATTCATAGATGCTTTTGGTTGATGCATAATCTTGTATTTACTAACTACTGCCTTATTAATTTCTTTAATAACATCATTAATTTGACAATATGTTAAGCGGGATTTCATGTACCTGTTTTTTTAAAAAAAGTATAGTTATTCTTTTTTATATTTTATATTTTTAATATTTTCTTTATTATATATTTAAATATTTACTTCTACTACTTTTTTAAATAATAAAATAAAATAAGGTAAAACAAAAACTTAACACATTGGAATTGGATAAACAGAAGGAACAGAGCCCAAGAAAAGTCACAAGAATCAGAGACACTCATTTGCATNCTCAGGAATCCCATAAAAACACAGAACTGGATAATATATACACAGAGGACCTGGTGAATCCCATGCAGGCCCTGTGCATGCTGCCTCAGTCTGTGAGTTCAAACGTGCTTTGCTCATGTTGGTCTAGAAGGCCTTGATTCCTGGTGTCCTCCCTCCCCTCTGGCTCTTACACTCTTTCTGCCTCCTCTTCTCTAGGGTTCACTGAGCCCTGAGAAGAGGGATTTGATTGAGACGCCCTGCTGAGGGCTGAGTGACCCAATGTATGTGGTTATTCTTTAAAATCGTCACACAAACTTTTCCTTTGAGATTATAATGTAATTACATTTCTCCCTTCCCTTGGTGATAGTATTCCTGCAAATAGTGAATATATCTAAAATGCTGGACTTTCTGCAAGGAAAGTGGTGGGCACCAAACCACAAAGTGTCACAGTACAAGGGTATGGTGGCACATGACTGTAATCTCAGTGCTTAGGAGGAGAGATGAGTGGATCTCTGTGAGTTCAAGGCCAGCCAGGGCTACATCATGAGACCCTGTCACAAACACACACTTCCTGGCCTTTTTACTTCAACATCACGTTACAATTCATGCAATCAAGTGTTATGACTTAAGCAATCATGTATGTTGATTAGTAGTGTTGAACATTAGAATTTATGCCCAGTACTTACGCAGGAACATTATTGAACTCATCAGTAGTTATAAAATGCATTTCCTTAATAACTTTCTGTTCTTTGGGAGGCTTCTTTGCCAGTACAGGTTCCTCAGCTTCGACTGGTTCTTTAGGATCCAGATCTGATTTGTTAACCCTACAGAATAGAGATGAACACATACAGGTAACTGGTAGAATTAAGCAGCATACTAGATATTTTTTCTAAGCTGGGGGAAAAGTGTAAATGTGTGACATATCCTGGTTTAATAATTTTATAGACAACTATAGCCAACTTTTTCTTTCTAGCCCTACCCGTTGGTTATGAAGATCTAAATTATGAGAGGAATTTTGAAAATTAAACTCCTAAATCTTCAGAGTATGACTATTTTCATTTATATACCCAAAACATGTCATGCACAGAATATACACTACACACCTTCACCAGTAATTCCTATTTACTTCTCAAAGTCCACATATGTAGAGCTGAACTCCACTCCAAATAGCTCTCTTCTTCATTTCCCTAGCTCTGAACCTGGAAACATCAGCCATCGTCCATTATCCTAGTGCATTCTGTCAGCTGTTACTGTTAGTCACTCTTTATTACAGACTCATTCTGGCAAATGGAGTCTAGAAACGAGTTGCGGCTTTTAGGTTAACCGCCAAGACAGAAGAGACATCTATACCCACAATGGCTGAAAGACACCAGATCAGAAATCTGTAGATACAACACAGAAACAAGCAAAGGAATTCCCCAGAAAGACAACAACAGGGGCCAGACCCAGAGTGGAGCAAACATGATTGGTTGCTGTGGACTGTCAATAAAATCTGAAATACTATCTTGGCTGTGCAGTAGAATTATGGTAGGAATTAAAATAAAAACAAACAGCGATGGTGCCATCCTTTTGTGAATGCTAATGTGACCTCCATCATTACTCTGGCTGACTCTTCCCTGTACCTGATTTTCTTAACTTTCTCTTCCTGATCAAGTGCTAAGAATGTGCCTGATAACTCCTGCATGCCCAGCTCACTGTATCCACTGAAAATATCTTCAACCTATTCAAAAATGCCTTGACCTGACCTGAATAACAAAAGCTGGGCTACAGCAGTTCTGTTCTGCTGGCCACATTCCTCTGGATATCAAATGTCCAGCCCACTCTATATTCCTGAATAATAACTATGAGACCTCTTTTCCCTAATACCCACTCGTGACCTTCCTGGCAGTCTCCTCTTCTTGNAGGGAAATCCTAAGCATCCTCAAGGGAGAATAGCCATCACCTCTACGGCGGAGGGGGCATCTGCATCACAAGAGTTTCACGGTACTGCTAATATGCTCTAAATTTAGCTCATATATACACGGATACTGACTATTCTTCCATTTTCACATACACAACTAAAAATAATCACTTTTCTATACATATCATACACTTCAAAAATTAAGTTGGCCGTGGAATGTTTGTACCTACTGAAAGCATCTTTTAGAAACACAATTTTGGTGTCAGGATTGGAGAGATTCAGGGGGTGGGGGGACACAACACAGAAACTCTTATAAAGACAAAAAAAAAGAAAATGATGGAAGATCGGCAATGGGAAGAAGGAAGAAGACAAGACACAAAACCTGAGAGACATATTGGACAGCTGGTAGCTAAGAGAAAACAAANAGTGAAGACAGGAAGGTCTTGCCTAGGCAAAAAAAGCAAGAGGTTGGATACATGGGTAACAAAACAATCACTGAGTTCAGCCTTGGACCTGCGAAGGTGGAGAGAAAACAGCTCCTCCTCAGATTTCCAGCAGGCCACAAGAACACCAGAACTAGACGTCATTTCAGAGCATTGACAACTGGAGTCAGGGAAGCACACAAGAGCTATCGTTTACGGAAGGGATGGGGGAAGGAGGCAGCCACATCAGAAGAATGGAGAGCAACAGCCAAGGAAGCACAGGGCAGCATGAACACAGCACCTAGAAACAAAGTGGGCGAGCGAGGAACACAGACACGGAGCTGAGGACAAACTCATCTCCCTGCAACCTTCAAGCCATCATTTTCACAATAGTGGCAGTGGTAGCTAAAGGCCAGGCATGAGGGCCTCTGGGAGAATGGCAAGTGTAAAGCTGATGGTTTCTCCAATTGTTTTTCAGGGTTCACTGAGCTTAGCTTACCCTAAAGGCAGAAATTTCCCTGGTTCCCAATGGTCAATNGAGATACTACACAGAGGTCAAAATCTTGCTATGTCCAGAGACCTTCACTGACAATCTGGCCAGGAGGCATGAGTCTGGTATATAGTGGAAGGAGACAGTGATGCTACTAAACACCCTATTCTCACAGCAAAGAATGTTCTGGCCAAAGCTTGAAGGTCTAAGAACAGGGGATAAGAGTATACAAGGGAGTTTTGCCCGAGGAAAGGGGCCATTTTCCTCAGAGGTGCAGAATGAGGAAACTGGAGGAGACAGGGGAAGTATGGTTCTATTTCAAGAGACAAGAAACTGAATGAACACTGACAAAAAAATTCTAGCACACGACAGAAANNGACTGAGGTATTTGTTTCCACAAATAACTCCAGACAGCAAGAGTCAGAAAAATACTTACAAGCTCTGGGTTGCTGTCACTTGAGGCAAATAGGAAGGAATATGTTCTTTGAGATGCTCCACATCTTTAAAATCGTCCTCCAGAGATGCACGGAGCTCCTAAGTGTTAAAAATGCTTGTGAGCAGGACTTCCTCCTCTACATGTGTGATGCGTGTACGGTCAGGAAAGACTGTAAGTGCTGAGAACACAGAATGTAGTGGGAAAGCACCAAAGGCAGCAGCTCAAATGAACAACAAAATAATATGAGGACTGAAGCCGGGGTGTAGCTCCGTGGTGGAACACTTGCCTACCAAGTACAAGGCCCTGGGTCTGATCCTCAACACAGAAGAAAGAAAGTAGGGGGCAGGAGAGGGGAGACCTATAACTTCTAAAGCTGTTTCTAGATAATATTTTTCTCTACTAGATTTTTTTCTTTTTTCAGAGAACAAACACTATAATCAATCACATAATAGTGAGATCCAGTTGAAGTTTAAGTCTTTCCCAAACACTTTAACCTTGGGAAGCAACTAAGAAATAGATGAAATATTGATGCTTTTCAATCTAACAAATTGCTCTTACTGAGTTAGCAATGTTCCCCAGTGCTGCCTATGAAAGAGCACCAGAGCGATCAAGGTGCATGCATTCATTTCTGGTTTTTAAGTTTAGGGTTTTTGTTTGGGGTGTGTGTGTGTGTGTGTGTATGTGTGTGTGTGTGTGTGTGTGTGTGTGTACAGTATGTGTATACAGTGTGTGGGAGGTGTATACAGAGTGTGTGTGTATGTGTGTATGTGTGTGTAGGTGGGTGTGTACAGTGTGTGTGTTTTATTTAACTTCTACTAGAACTTGGGGCAATGAACTCATATAAATTTTAATTCAGAAAATATTCTATATTGATACCTGGCTGTCAATCATAATATGAATAGACTTCATGTCTCAGATGAACAGCGTCTGGGCTCTCATGCAAAACTCTGCATGTTCCTGGACAGGTGGAAACTGATAAACCAATACTGTTTTCCATTTTGGATCTATGACATCTTTCTTTTCAAGAACTAAATTATGCTCACAACCATGTTTTACTTTCGACTGGGGATTAGATTAAGCCTAAGTATGCCCATGTCTAGAGCTGGAAAGTCTTCTCAGACCATGAAGACTGCAGGCTGACGGGGACCTTGGAGGCGAGGCTACCTTCTCAACCTCACTGAACGTGACACAGTTACGGTGCAGACTGTTTTCCTCATTAGGAAAGTACATAGCACTCTTGTTAGCTGACGCTAATTAGAAGTCTTATTTAGAACAAGAAGTGCATGTGAATGAAGTTCAAGCTTTTCTCTAATGAGCTGTCCTGATGTTTTATAGAAATGAAGAAACAGAAAGCAGCTGAGAAACAGTCTTCCATTATTCTCTAAGTGAGGATCCTGAGCCCTCAAGAGGTGAAATGGCTTTCTCAGCGTGGCAGAGAGTACCAAGGGCGACCAAGGTAAGGACCTATGTGTCACTCAATGCAGGTGTTCTCATTCGGCATTCTCTCAGAGCATCATTTGTTTACATTAAACCTACCTACAAAAAATTCCTGAGAAACTTTCCTTTTAGTAAAAGTCCTATGCTATTGGCCATTAGCATGCATAAAGAAACAGTTGGCATTGTGACCTCCTCTATACTGAGAATACAAATGTTACTTTATAGGTTGATTTACAAAGCCAAGAACATTACAAACATAAAGGATCCTTAAAAATGACCTAGTATTGGACTGGAGAGATGGCTCAGTTGTTTAGAGCACTGGCTGCTCTTCCAGAGGTCCTGAGTTCAATTCCCAGCAACCACGTGGTGGCTCATAACCATCTGTAATTTGATCTGGTGCCCTCTTCTGGCCTGCAGGCATACATGCAGAATACTGTGTACATAATAAATAAATAAATCTTTAAAAAAAAAAATGACCTGGTGATTAGGGAGTCTGTGTTTACTGCCTTCTGTTTTAAAGTTAGGAAAACACTACCTTAAGTGATTTGTTGGTTTGTTCTTGATACAGAATTTCCAATTCAAACTTATTTAGGAGTTCATTTACTGTAACGATCTCATCTCCTATTTTATTTAAGGTGGTCTTCAAGGCTGGTGCTTGGCCTGTTATAAAGTAAGAGAAAATGGAAAACAAAGTATATATCAAACCAAAACATACAAGTCTCATGTAAACTTGGACCAACACTATGCCTTAGAAAAACATTGGGATGGGAAAGGACAAGTTCTTTGCTCTGAGACCTGTCTCCACAGGTAACTTTACACTCCAGCTATCTTGTTTAGTTGTTAATGTATGACAGGGTCTTGCTATGCAGTAGCCCCCCAGGCTGACCTCATACTTAGATCCTCCTCCCTCAGCTTCTCCAGTGCAGGGCTATAGGTGTGTGCCACCACCAGACCTGGCCTAACTTTCATTTCAAAGTAGTAAGGAAGAGAAGGAGGAGGTAGGCAAGTACAAAGTGCTTCCTGCTGCTTTGATTTCTGGCAAATCTTCTCAATGTAACAAAACATCTGGAAATAATAAACACCTGTATATAAGCATTCATGAGGAAGAGGTCATTCTTCCTGGGCTGACATGAGGTGGGACTCACAGACACCATGTAGGGTGTATGAGCAGAGGTGATAACAATCCAAGTATATGTGGAGAAATGCCAGAGAGGAGGCTTTTGGTCTCAATGACCGCCTACCCTTGACTATACTGCAGCTAAGAGCCAATGACTTTGAGGCCTCAAACTACAGGATGCCAGAAATGAAAAATCTCAAGTGAGGCTGTTACCCTGCTTCAGAGGACTTATTGTTAAAGTGTAACCTGAAAAACATAAAGTGCTAGGGAGATAAACTCATGTTTAGACTGTCCTTCATGTGTGTTTATATAGAAGGGTGGGACTGAAGACAGGGGAGGCTCTCTTTGGGAATTTGTAATATAAGTTTGGAATTCATATTTACACCACCCCCATTACTCAAAACCTTAATCAGAGATAGAAACAACAACAAAAATACAGACTGGGTACCTAGAAGAAACAAAGACAAGACGTTTTTATAAACAGGGTGTTTATACTTCTTGTACTACCTAGCACCTCTCTAGACTCACACTTGAAAGGGATTGGATAACATGAAGTTCTTTCCTCCCTACAAACAGAAGTGATTTAGAACAAGCAAGACGGCTCAGCAGGTAAAGGAATCTACTGCCAAGACTAACAACCTGGTTTTGATCACAGTGAAAGCAGAAAAGCAACTCCTGCAAACATATACACTAAGTAAATAAAACAAAATGTTTTAAGAGTAACTTTAAAAGTTTTAATGCCAGCCNCACAGGATTGGGTACTCCTCTAATACCAGCACTCAGGAGGCAGAGGCAGGAGAATCTCTGTGAATTTGAGCCCAGCCTGGTCTACAGAGTTCCAGGACTACAAAGAGAGATCCTATCTCCAAAAAAAGAATTTTTATATGTGCTTCAAACAACCAAACAATGAAATACAAATAAGTGAAGAACATTTTGACCATATTTATAGATTGTGTGGAGGCAAAGGAAATAGCTCTTGGCCTGAAGTTTGAGCTAGCAATTCCTGTTACAGGGGGTTGCTGCAAAGATTCCTACATGAGAGGACAAGGATGAGTTAACATTGCATCTGGGAATTCGCAAAATACTTGCTAAATGCCACCTACTACATCTCTGTGAGGATCAGTGTGTTACTCTAGCTATGCAATGCTGATGCTACCTGACACTCAATTCATAACAACTAAAATGAACTAAGTTAATTTCAGGGGCTTTGTCTTTGTTTTTTTGAGACAGGGCCTCACCACATAGCCCTGGCTGCTCTGGAATTCGGTACATAGACCAGGCTGGCCTTGAACTCAGAGATCTGCCTGCCTCTGCCCCCCAAGTGCTGGGATTAACCACCTGGCTCTGATAAATTAATGTTAAAAGGGTACTGATGTTTGTACTAAGAATAATTTCAGGAAGGTGAGTTAACCAGCTATATATATTATCTTTTCTGAACACTGGTATGTCAAAATTAGTCATCTACACCTTAAGAGTCTTCTTTATTGATCTATAGTAATACAATCAACTTAGCAAGTTCATATTTGATGTTAGGTATCTGCTAAGTTATAGCAGCCACAGTGGGAGGAATTACTAAACTTTATTCAACAGGCTGTGGAAACAAAGTATTATTTTCAACTACAAAATGACAGTCGGTCTAGTAGATCTCACTACTCCAGCCAGACTTTGGTGGGGTTGTTTGAATCCAACTTTATAGACCCCCAAATTATGTTTATCCAACTAAAATCTAGTCCTCATAAAGAGACCCTAAAGAAAGCTAATCATTAAAAAAATCCAATTTCTTTCTTTTACTTTTGTTTTGTTTAAAACAGTTTTTCACTATGTAGTCCCGTCCTCGAGCTCATTAAGTAGGCTAAGCTGGCCTCGAACTCACAGAGATTCACTTGTGCCTGCCTCTGCCTCCCAAGTGTTAGGATCAAAAATGTGTGCTGCTATGTGTGACTAGATTTTTTTTTTTTCAGTAAAAGTGGTATATGGGCGGAAAGATATGCAGTAGGAATTCAGACTGAGAACCATTATCCCACCTGAGTGCTAGGAGCTGGATGACTTGGGCAAGCCTCTTCTGATCTTGGTCTCCTTGAGTATAAAATGAGAGGGCTTGCTATGTTGAGTTCACAGACATTTTTTATTTAACTTTCTATAGCATGTGAACCATGAACCACAAAATAAACCAGTTTCTTTATTAGGAATTCTCAAATAAGGACTGAAAATACCAAATTTCTAGGAGGGATATTCAACAGAATTTCATATTTCAAAGAAAATTAAAACTTTAAACTATCAATCCACCTCACAAACTATAGCAAAATCTCCACAATCTTTCCAGAAGACAGAATTCTGTCTATAAAGAAAGCTTTGAGCTCTCCCGCTTTTTACAACATCTTAGACTTGATAAGCCTTATCTGTTTCTTTGACCTTTATGCCTTAATAATTTCATTTTCAATGAGCTGTTTCACCTTGATACACAGGGATAAGCTTCCTCCACCACAGGATGAGAACTGGTTATGGGATACTTCGCCCTTAGCAGATCTTTTTTCATTTGAAGTTTTTATTTGTTTATTTGGTTGGTTGGTTTTGGTTTTGTTTGTTTTTTCTCTTTCGGAGTAGTAGATCTGTTTAGCTCTAGAACCGTGGATACTACATCCCCTTCAAATATTATTATTGGCTCTATGGCTAAGAAAAATGGAAGTAAATAAAGTTAAATATTTACCCATTTCTTAACATTGCCTCTGCATTATCTAAAACAGTGACACTGGTGTGTTTTGAAAACTCACTATTGGAAATCTAAAATAGACATTCATGGCAGAACAATAATCAAGATCATTGTGTGTACCCCAAAGCAGTGAGTCAATTTTGCTTACCAAGACTTCTTATCGACAGAATTTTCTTAATATTGCCAATCTTCTCATTAACATAAACGCACAACTGTTCTAGATCTGAGGCCATCCTTCGAGCATCTGAATAAAACATATAGAAACACTTTAAAAAGAAAGTTACGTAAAGCCAAATTTCTGTTCACTTTCAAAATCTAAAAATAGTAAACAACATGCTTTGAAAGGAAAGAACACGATTCGAGGGCTTTTTTTTTTTTCTTTCAATTCTACAAAATTCAGTGTCTAAGAAACACAATGGCAACATGTCTTGGAGGCTCCAGCCGGATATCCAGACACCTTAAACCAGAGCTAC